>ML802950.1:114052-141874 GCA_009831015.1 Picea engelmannii
GAACTAAACAACAGCCCAACCGCCCTGTACATCTTTTGCGTCTTAAGCCTTTTTCAGTGAAACAACAACATAAAAAAGTAACTACAGCCTCCTTATTCCCTTTGTGTATGCATGTCAATCATCCATTTTCAGTAATGTGAAGAGGTTTCGTCATGTCCATTTTTTCAAGTTTCAAGTTTAATGCTGAGCATTATCCACCTTTGGAGCATTTGTAGTTTGATAGTGACTATTCTATGAAAAAACTGTAGAAAATAATTATAATAATAATAATTTTTAGATGTATATATCCTATTCTTTTTGGATTTGAACTTGTGACTTAATCATTAAACCTAATATCATAATTACAAACAATTTGAGAAAAACAATTCATACAAACAATCCATACAAACAATTTATACCAACAGTCTCACAAGTCCTTCGATACTGAACAATCTATCAGTCCATAGAGCCTAATCATAACGTATAATGCTTATCAAATTTCACTACATGCAAGACACTTTACGCATATAAAAACCTAGCAACACGCAGTGATGATAAGGATGATCAATTAGTCAGCTTCAACACTTCGGGCACAGACATTTTTGGAAGATGTCTTACGAACAGTGGAGTCGTCAAACTGTTAACAAAAGCACCCAAATTTCATTCACTCTGGTAAGAAAAACATGTGTGATTTCTATCCCTCTGTTGTTTAGTTGGTAACCATTCGACAGTAGAAAACCATTAAGTCTTAGTTTTATATTGAAATTGTAACTTCCAGATTCATGCCAAAGTGGTCTTTGAAATATTGAAATTGTAATCGTCAAATTCAGGCCAAGGTGGTGTCTAAAAAGACGTTGCAAAAAGGAACACTTGACTTGATATTTAACCTTCCTGCCTCCTCAAAGGAGACCAAAAGATTTAGCATACTTAACCATCTGCCTATTCAAAGGAGTCAAAAGGATTTAGCAAGCAGTGCTTGATTACAAAGCAACGAATCCAAAAACAACTCGATTTTTTTTAATTTCAATATACATCCATGTTAACCGTGGAGGAATTTAAAAACTTTCAAATGCTGTAAATATATTTTAATTTACCTGAAATGTTTAATATAAATCCATGTGAATGAATAAAAAACATTCAAATGCCGAAAATATACTTGACTTTGTATGTTTTAAATATATCTATGATTTGTGGATATAAAGCCTAATGGATATTAGGTAGCCAACCTGAACTTAAATCGATTGATTGCAGATGGTTGATTACTGTCGATTTTGTTTCATATCAGATTGATGAATAAAATCTGCAATTGAGATAAGGATTGTGGTGTAGCTGGGCAAACCATCCTACAACACATTAATACATGTCAGTTAGATGAATAAAATTTGCAATTGAGATAAGGATTGTGGTGTAGCCATTATCAAGGAAAAACCATCCTACAACACACACTAATACATGTCAGTTCAATGAATAAAATCTACAACACACACTAATACATGTCAGTTCAATGAATAAAATCTGCAATTGAGATAAGAATTGCCCTGTAACAATTATCAAGGGCAAACTATCCTACAACACAGTAATACATGAAAAAATATTGTATAAGATAGTGTATATCATTGGATTTAAAAAGTATTTGGATATTAATTAATATGATTTTTTTTAGATATTAATTAACATAAATTAATTAAAAATAGATTTATAATGTGAAATTTTGAAAAATAATGATTTTAGAAAATCTAATTTTATTTAAGATTGCAAGTCATTAAAATACTATACTCATTATGAGTTCAACATGTTACTTGAAAAAATTGAAACCTAGTGGAAAAAATAACAATTCTTTTTCTCAACCACTCAAAATAAATCCAATTGACAAATGAAATTAAACTTAAGCAAATTAACTTAACCTTTAAATTTAAAATTTATACGTAAAGATGTCTAAAGGTCCATACAAGAAGTACGTCCAAGTTTGATGATTTGGGATTTGAGGCATTAAACATTTTCCTAGTCCATACTTTGCCAACATAGCTCCCATCCCCTTGACATTGTTCTACAAACTAATTTTTTTTAAGAGTGTAGTTCTTATGTAGAAGTTATGCCTCCCAGAAGTTGACCTACTTGTTTTACCACCATTGTATAGGGTGGAGGCTATATTATACCCCATTACTCAGACATGTGGGGCTAGCCATGTGTGGACTTTCAATAAGGTTCTAAAGGTTACAAAACCCTAATACTAATTGACGGTTGAGGCATGTGTAAACCCTAACCCTAACCCTAAACAACTATCAAGCTATGTTAAATATGGGTCACTAAAAAAGGAAGGGATTCCATCTTTTTGGTATTGTTATTGTTCCATAGTAGAGGCTCGATCATCTAACAATGGAATATTGAACCATAATGGCTGAGGTAGAAGATTCTTTAGCATCACGCCAGGTAGTCCATGGAAACTCCATAGTGAGTGCCCCTTTCTTTGTACTTGCATTTCAATACTGAGTAAACAAAGAGAAACCCATAGGCCTCACCTTCTAATTGGGGTTTCTCCCATGTTGGGTTTCCAAGTCAGATCTTGTGTTCATTTGTTTGTTTCTTTTATTTCTCTTTTAGTTATTTCTATAATTTTAAGTGCTACACTAGCAATATTAAATCTAATATCTAAGGTAATAAACTTGATAATAAAATATTTTAGAATATTGTAAGATTTTTTGTGACTAACAATTATAGATCATATTTTTATTAGAGTAGTTTTCTTCTAGGTTTTGTGGGAAGTTGCAAGATCTGGGAATTGTCTTAAGAAGGAAGTCTTAGAGCCCTAGCCATGGAAAATGCATCCAATCTTGAAAACTCTCGAGATGAGGTAGAGGAGATATTTTTTAAGTTGGAAAAAGAAGTTTTAGATATCTCTCATTTCTCTCCTCATGGAAGCTCTAGAGAACAAGTTTGGACCTTTTGTGGAAGTTGGTGGCTCTAAATCAAAAGTTGGATTGGGTGAGAAATCAAGAGATAATGAAGACCCGGAAAATGAGCCAAAAAAAGAGGTAGAGAGAGAAAAACCAAGTTCTAGTGTTACCACTTCTCCATAGTCTTTGTTTAAAATGGAAGTGAAACTCGACATCAAACCCTACCAAGGTGAGATTGATATTGTTAAGTTGAATCATCAATTGCAATAGTTAGAATTTTATTTCATTCTCCATAACAAAGGAGAAGATGCTTTCGAGGAGGGGAAGAAGAGAGGGAAAAGAAATGACAAGAAGACAATATTCATTGCACATCAGTGAGAGGATCCAAACAATCACTACAACCATTGTAATATCGATGCTCACATAGAAGATAAGTGTTTGAAGCTACATTCATAGTTAAATCCAAAGAACCATAAGAAGGATGGCAATAAGAAGAACCTGGTAGTCATGGATTTGGTCAATTAGATAGAGATAAACTCAGATGTAGATGACATGACCGTCCACACTACAATGTAGAAAGAGGTGAACTTGGGTAACCTTCGTCACAAGGAAGAGAAGGAGATGACTAAAATATTCCATATTAAGATACAAGTCAAGAATACCAAGGTGGATGCTCTATTTGATTTTGGCTCATAGGCCAACCTCATAGTAGAATATTTGGTTAGCAAGCTTGGATTGGATGTTCATGATCATCCTAAACCATGTACATTGGGATGGGTAAATAAGGATGTAGAGGTCAAGGTTAATAAATAATGTAAGATCAAATTTTATATAAGTGAAAATTATATTGATGAAGTGGAGGAAGATGTAGTAACACTTGATGTGTGTAGTGTAGTGTTTGGAGGCCTCTACACGTATATGAGGGATGCAATATTCATAGGAGAGAAAACTATTACCACTCAAGATTAATGATGGGAAGTATTTCATCATTAATGCACACAAAAGTAAATCCAAGATCCCTTTGGTAAGTGATAACCAAGCCAAGAAATTGATCAATTCTAGTAGGAAGTTTTACTTTTATTAAGAGTGAATCAACTAGGCGATGAATTGGTAAAAGTAAAGGCACCTCTGGAGAAATGTACTAAAGAGTAGAAATGTCAGTAGGAGGACTTGTTGTTGGTATACAAAGAAGTGTTTGAGGAGCCTAAAGAATTACCACCAAAGAGGGAAATTGAGCATGAGATACAATTATTACCTCACTTCCCATTTCCAAATATTGAATTGTATAGACAAGTCATCCTCGATGTAGATGTAATGAAGAAATAGTTGCAACAGTTGTTGAAGCAAGAAGTAATTCAAAAAATCACCTCACCTTATGGGTCAAATATCATCATAATACCCAAGAAGGATGGGACTTGGTGAAAGTGTTTCAATTACATAGCTTTGAACATGATCACCTTCAAGAATCAATGCCCTCTGCTTGCGATTGACGATTTGTTAAATCCGCTGCAACATACCAAGAAGGGATAATTTTAAGGATGAAAAATTATCTTAAAATGTAGAAACCTTAGTGAATATTTCTAGTCCTTAATATGGAAACTATAAAATGTTTGGTGATGTTTTTGTAAAAATATTCAATTTTCCAAGGATTTTATATATTTTCTATAAAATTTGGGCTATTTTTAAGGTAAAATATCATTCTATAGATTTAATGTGAATCACTTTTTAAAAAAATGGAAATTGACGAATCTTTTTTGGAAAAAGCATGGAAAATTAGCCCATGGGTGATATCTAGCCCCTAAAATTTTCCCTAATGCCAAGTACTTCACCAAGTTGGATCTCAGATCATGATACCACTCAGTACAGGTTAAATAAGAAGACACATGGAAGACCACCTTAAAGACAAGGAAAGGTAGACTATATGAAGGGATGGTAACACCTTTTGGTTTATGTAATGCACAAACTACATTTATGTGTATGATGAATGATGTATTGTATCCCGTTCTACATTCATTTGTGATAGTCTACGTATATGATATGTTGGTGTATAGTTCTACCTATGAAGAGCATATCTCACATCTCATGGAGATGTTAGAGACTAAAAAATCATCAATTGCTAGCTAACTTTAAGAAATGTGAATTTTCTCAATATTATATTTGGGGTATGTGATTGTTGGAGAGGAACTAAAGATAGATCTTCCAAAGATGAAGGTCCTACTCAAGTGGCTAGTTCCTACTAATGTCATTAAATTTAGGATATTTGTTGGGCCAACATAGTACCTACTAAAATTTATAGCATCCTTTTCAGCTATACCTATGTTTCTTTATGCCATAATAGCTAGTGGTAAGAGTTTCTAGTGGGGGAAGCATCAACAGAAAGATTTCAATGAGCTAAAATGGAATATAAATAAAACACCAGTTCTTGCATTTCCTAATTTGTAGAAGCCTTTCAAGGTGGAGATGGATGCAAGTGGATATGCTATGGGAGTGGTCTTAATGTAGGGAGGTAAGCAAATATTTTCCATTCTAAAATGTTTCATGGTGGTTTCCAAAACTACTCTACATATGATAAGGGGAACTGTATGCCCTAGTTCAAAATATTAAGAAGGGAAACCACTATCTGAATCCAAAGGAAACCAATATCCGCACCAATCACCATCCAATATGGTACCTACATGCCCAAACTAAGATTTATCAAACCATACACTACAACTAGATAGGTTTTTTGTAGTAACTTTATCTAGCCATAAAATATAAGAATGAAGGTACTAATAAGTTGGAATTCATGATTTCAAAGCCACGCAAATATAATATTATAACTTTGGGAACTCCTATGCAAATGGATCCTTTTACCCATGATGCATGCAAAGAGGCATGCATAGAATATAATGACTCTAAAGAGGTGTTTTAGTATCTACAGTGCCAAATTTGATCTGGATTAGATCATTATATTATCTGTCATCTATATTGATTCTTAGAGTGAAAAAAAATGGAGGAATGAGCTTGCAGGGTCATTTTAGTTGCAGGTCCCAATTCAGAAAATTGAGGTCTAGAACCTTCTGGAGTCATTTTGAGGCATTAAATAATATTTTGGGGGGTTCTAGTGTCTAAAACTCGTGCACACCCTCTCGAAGGTGTTCTACACTTTGATGTCTTTCCAATGGTGTAGATTGTGCATCAATTGGAGTTTGTATGCAAACAATATTCCTCTTATAGGCTGACCTATCATGTTGACCACCATGGTACAAGAGGATGCCATGTCATCCCCCATTACACATGAATATGGGGATAGGCACATGAAGTATTTCAGGAATATTCTAGAAGATTTAAAACCCTACCACAATTG
This sequence comes from Picea engelmannii, assembly GCA_009831015.1. NCBI lineage: Eukaryota > Viridiplantae > Streptophyta > Pinopsida > Pinales > Pinaceae > Picea > Picea engelmannii. Next base: position 120,272 of record ML802950.1, read on the forward strand.
AGGGTGGTTGAAGTCAAAAACCTATCTCTAGATGGCTATTGGGCTATGTTAAATACCAGAACACTAGGAGGAGAAGGGGTTCCATTCTATGTTATTGTGTTTTGTTCCATAGAAAAGAAGAACAACTAGGAGTGGGAAATTAGAGAGAATAACAGAGGGGGCTAATGTTATGTAGCATCCTAACATGCCACAAGTCTCAGGTAACTCCATAGAGAGTGCCTTCTCCTTTTCAACGATAGCTACTTGCATCCTTTTCAGCTATAGCTATGTTTCTTTATGCCATAATATCTAGTGGTAAGAGTTTCTTGTGGGGGAAGCATCAAAAGAAAGATTTCAATGAGCTAAAATGGAATATAAATAAAACACCAGTTCTTGCATTTCCTAATTTGTAGAAGCCTTTCGAGGTGGAGATGGATGCAAGTAGATATGCTATGGGAGTGGTCTTAATGTAGGGAGGTAAGAAAATATTTTCCATTCTAAAATGTTTCATGGTGGTTTCCTAAACTACTCTACATATGATAAGGCACTGTATGCCCTAGTTCAAGATATTAAGAAGGGAAACCACTATCTGAATTGAAAGGAAACCAACATCAACACTAATCACCATCCAGTATAGTATCCACATGCCCAAACTAAGATTTGTCAAACCATACACTACAACTGGATAGGTTTTTTGCAGTAACTTTATCTAGCCATTAAATATAAGAATGAAGGTATTAATAAGTTGGAATACATGATTTCAAAGCCACGCAAGTATAAGATTATAACTTTGGGAACTCCTATGCAAATGGATCCTTTTATCCATGATGCATACAAAGGGGCATGCATAGAATATAATGACTCTAAAGAGGTGTTTTAGTATCTACAGGGCCAAATTTGATCTGGATTGGATCATTATATTATTTGTCATGTCTATATTGATTCTTAGAGTGAAAAAAATTGGAGGAATGAGCTTGCAGGGTCATTTTAGTGGCAGGTCCCAATTCAGAAAATTGAGGTCTAGAACCTTCTAGAGTCATTTTGAGGCATTAAGTAATATTTTTGGGGGTTCTAGTGTCTAAAACTTGTGCACACCCTCTTGAAGGTGTTCTACACTTCGATACCTTTCCAATGGTGTAGATTGTGCATCAATTGAAGTTTGTATGAAAACATTATTCCTCCTGCAAGTTGACCTATCATGTTGACCACCATGGTACAAGAGAATGCCATGTCATCCCCCATTACTCATGAATATGGGGATAGACACATGAGGTATTTCAGGAATATTCTAGAAGATTCAAAACCCTACCACAATTGAGGGTGGATGAAGTCAAAAACCTATCTCTAGATGGCTATCGGGCTATGTTAAACACCAGAACACTAGGAGGAGAAGGGGTTCCATTCTATGTTATTGTGGTTTGTTCCATAGAAAAGAATAACAACTGAGAGTGGGAAATTAGAGAGAATAACAGAGGGGGTTAATGTTATGTAGCATCCTAACATGCCACAAGTCTCATGTAACTCCATAGAGAGTGCCTTCTCCTTTGTACTTGCATTATTTCCATACTAGAGAAAAGAGAGTAGAGTAGCCTCACCTTCTAGCTAGGTTTTCTCCCATAAGGGTTTCCCAGAGAAAATATTTGTGTTATCCTATGGATGGTGTGTGATTGTACTTTATTGTTCTCTATTTTTCACATTTTATCTATTTCATGCATAAGCAGAAAATCAATAACTAAATATTCTGGAATCTAAAGGAAATTAACCTTCATAGTGTAGATTTCAATTTTATTTATAAGATTTTTTGTGATGAAATGTTGCAATGGAATATCCATGTTAGTTTAAAGATCAAAATTCACGTAGAATAAGTTGACGGTAACTCTGACTATCGCCTCCAAAATGGGTTTCTCTAGAAGATAGAAAACATTTGTGTTCCTAAAGGTGATAGATTCATGGGTTCTTCACTTTATGAACCTATGACATAGCATGCACATTCATGCGATATTAAATAATATGATTAATTTCACTAAATATTAATAAATACCTCCCAAAATCCTTTTGTTGAAGCCCCATTCCAACACATATTTCCAATTAAAAGAATACCTATTTTTACTAGATACCCCTTTTTATACCCCTCAAGACTTATCAACCCATCATTCCTCACATTCGCCCCCACCCACCCACCCCCTCCCCTCCCTTAGTACCTACAATATATTGACTTTATTTTTCACAATTAAAAAAAACCCATTATGAATCAATGTGATAAGATATTGGTAAAAAAAGGTGAAGTCCTTATGGAAAGATTACATCTTATAAGAGAGTCTCATGCTTCCAAGGTTACAGGAAATTTTAGTGTTGGGAAGATAGTTTCCAACTTACAAAAGTATGTCTAATAATCTAGAATGCAAGAATATGAATCTCGATTTATTAGAGGATGAATGTATTATCGTACCAACAAGCCTAGTAACAAAAAACAAGGTTTATACCATCCCTTAATTGTACCAGATAGACCTTGGGATAACATCTCCATGGATTTTATGGGTGGTTTTCCATCAACCAGGAAGGAACGTGACTATATTTTTGTGATAGATGACAAGTTCAGCAAGATGTGCATTTTTATTCCGTGTAAAAGACTATCAAAGGAAAAGAAGCAACAAACATGCTCTTTGAAAAGGAATGTGTGCACTTTGGGATACCAAGGAGAAACATCTTAGATAGGGATACCATATTTCTTAATTTCGTTTGGACTACACTTAAGAAGAATACGAATAACAACTTGAAGATATCTACAACTTTCCATCCATAGACAAATGAGAAAATAGAAGTAGTCAACAAGACATTCGTTCAAATTTTGAGAGGTTGTAATAAGAAGCATCCAAATATTTCAGATGAAAATTTGGTTTATATTCAACACTATTATAATAGAGTGATTCAAACTTCTATTTGTAAGTCCCCTTTTGAAACTTGCATTTGGTATTTTCTACCATTACCCTTGGATGTTGTATATGGATAACAAGGAGGAATGATGGAAGACAACAACTACAATGCATTAGAAGTAGAATATTTTGTTAAAAAGATTAAGAAAATCCATTTGCAAGTATGGGAGACATTGAAGAAGTCAAATCATGACATGATCAACACATAATTGAGAAAATATTTAAGGCAAGTGATAGAGTTTGGTTGTATCTGAAAAAAGTAAGGCTACAGGGTCTTGGTAAAAAGATCAAGGCTTATAGTATGGTCCTTTTGAACTATTGGAGAAGGAGGGTGATAATTCCTAAAGACTTTGAATACCCCCATATATGCACATTTACTTCATAATGAATGTGGAAAATCTGAAACTATATGAACCTATTATGTTGGATGAGGAAACTGATAAGCTAGTCTTACCTACCATAGAGGACTTACCACTAGAAGCTCAAGAAGAGTTTGTAGAAGATATAATTTTACAAAATAAGTCCATAACTACCAAACAGGGGCAACATGAAATTTGGCAAGTTGGGTTGAAAGGGAAACTTCTAGTAAAGTCTAAATGGCACTCTAGGGAGAAGGTAGCGAAAACTTTCCTTACCTCAATCAGTAAAATATTTTGGGAACAAAAATCTTTCCCAAATGGGGGAATGTGATCTACAATGGATCATTATGTATTTTTTCATTTATCATAGTACTTTATGGGTGGAAATTTAAGAGGAATTGGCTTGGGATCCAGAAACAACCTAAGCCAATTTGAGGCATCAAATGACACTTTTTGGGGTCGAAACGTTGCAAGAATAGCTTCCAACACCTCAATTTTTTCAACACACTGATATCTTCCCAATGGTGTGAAAATCACCTCATACAAAGTTCATATGTGAAACATACATCTCCCACAAGTTGACCTACCCTTTTGGCCCCCATGGTGCAAATTGGATGCCATGCTAGGCCCCATTACTAACACATGTGGGGTTAGCCACGTGTGTAATTTCAAGAAGATTCTAGAGGGTCCAAAACGCTAACATTGATTGAGTGCCAAGGTATGCCAAAATCCTAACCCTGGATGACTATGAGGTTATGTTTAATACTTGGCCACTAGGAAAGGAAGGGGTCCCATTCTCTTGCTATGGTTATTGTTCCATAATTGAGCAGAGAATCGAGGTGGGATATTGAAGCATAATAGAGGAGGTAGAATATTCTATAACAACCATTTAGGCCACAATGTCGATGGAAACTCCATAGTGAGTGCTCATTTCTTTGTCCATGCTTTTCATAACTAAGAAAAAAGAGTAGATCATATGCATCACCTTCTAGCTAGGTTTTCTTCGGTATTGGGTTCCATAGGTCACACTTTTGTTCATTTATGTGGATGGTGTGTTCATTTTCTTGTCTCATTCATTTAAGCTTTAGTTATTTCCAAAATTTTGAGTGATATGCTAATAATATTAAATATGAGATTTAAGGTAATAAACCACATAATAAAATATTTCAAAATATTGTAAGATCTATTTTCACTAATCGTTCTAGTGCAATATCAATGGCATTTTACACATCAATTACTGATCCAGAATGGATCTCGAAATCAAAATGGGTCCAAGAAGGCCTAAAAATTAAAGTGTTCAGAATGGCTTCAAAACAGGCGTGTGCATAGGCCTCGTTGATATGAATCCAACGCAACTTGAACGGGCTCAAACAGACATCGTATGCGAAAGATATCACAGTCTGTTCATTTTGCTAAACAGGCAAAATTTGATGATTATGTAGTCTGTACAGTGTTGATGTGGAAGATGACTGTACAGTCCATAGAACCATACAATGACATGGCATGCTAACAAGTCAGAAACATAGGCTAGCAAGTGGATGAATTGTTGGTTGACACGTGTCCTTTATCTGGTCGAATGTGATGGTACCACATGGCCCAGTATTAGGCTGCCACTTGGCACCCATCCATTGGTCGGTAGTTGGAAAAATTGTTATGGAATTCTAGGGAGTCAAACCCGTGACCTCCGATCCCGGCGACGAGTTTTGGTAGGGTCGGGATACCATGCCGCGCACTTTGTTTCTTAATCACTATAGTCTAAAACTTATAGTTAAACTTGAATGGAGTTTAAATGGGTAGAGTAAAGGGTTGGGGCCTAGCCCCAGCCCCCGGTGTGTCGCATACGACTGTCACCATATAACCATTTCACTTTACGTTGGCGCATGTTCATTTCAGTACTATCCCCAATCACATGGACTACACCATATGCCCAACGATTTAAACGTTTGGCATAGATATGTTGTGGATAAGCGCACGGTCGGCCAAGCTAGCCCGCCGACCAAGGCGCACGACTAGAGGGATTGAAAATGAGCCCAACCAAATTCTTTGCATGTGGAAAATGGGTAAGGCCAGGACACATGGCCATACATGCAACCGAGGGCCGAAGTATGGGGGCTAAAGACCAGGGGCCAGCGTGTCAACCTTCGTGCTTGGCCACATGGCAACGCTCTATATGCCCAAAGGTCTGGAGAAAAGGGTTACGCCCTGAAGTTTTCCATTTTGGGGTATTTTTACCATATAATATGATTTTTATGGATTTTTTAGTCAGTTTTGAGAGATTTTGGACATTATTGGGGGATCTAGAGCCCTTTTTGAGGCTAGATCTTGGGGGCAAGTTGGGATTTTGTTGCCAACTTCAATTCTATATAAACCATAGGTTATTGAAGCCATATAAAGAGGTTTAGAATAGGAAAATGCTGAAGAATTGAAAATCCAAAGCCATTTTTATGCAGGGAATCCATTGAGGAGAGAAACTTTGCGGGCCATTTCTGGGAGCTTCGTTCATCCGTTTTCAGTGTTGTCAGTTTTGATGGGTTCTTGAGATCTCATAGAACATAGCTAGATCAGTTTTTAATCCATTTGGCACTTTTATGATGTACTTTTGAAGCTTTTAAAATAAATAAGAAAGCCTCACCCACTGAGATAAAGGCTCAGAGACATAGGCGAGATTGTCAAACTTCGTCATCAACTTTGTTGTTTCTTTATGCTTATTTCCATATCTGTATATGTTATTATGGCTTCCATGTTTCATCATTAATTCTTCCTCCTACTTCAATTTCCTAAATGGTTAATGAAATCATGTTTTAAAACTCAACCATAGTCTTTAAAAGATCTTTTCGGATCAAGTGGTATCAGAGCTAGTTGACGATTGGTTTTTGAGTTTTCATGATTACTAGGGAAAGGTTGAATCGTGGTGAAGGCGATATTGTTGAAGAGAATCTTGAGATTGGATCGAGAAAGAGAACTTCTCAAAGTGAGAAGATGTCATCGGAAGAGGGACTTTCTCATGATGAGAAAAAGTTTCAAAAGACCTTCATCGCCATGTCGGAGATGATGAAGGTTCTATATGAGGATTACTTGGAACGAAAGAGACCGACTCTAGGTGAATCTTCAAAAGATAAAGATGAATATGGAGAGGATCCTCCTCAAACTCCTCCTTCACCTCCTTCTTCTCCATCAACTTCTTCTTCTTCAAGTTCAAGTTCCAAGTCCACCACAAGAAAACATTCCCATAAACATAAACAAGAAATTCCTTTACTTAAGCTTGATGTGAAATTTGAATTACCTATGTATGATGATGAAGTCAATGTAGAGAGGCTTGATAACTGGGTCAGACAGATGGAGGTTTATTGCAGTGTGCAACAAATCAAGGATGAGGCAACTAAAATCAAGTTGGCATCACTTCGATTTGTAGGCACAACACTCATCTGGTGGCAAAGCAAGTTGCAAAATGGCACGCAACAAGTGGGTAATGTATTTCCATTATGGCAAGTTTATATTTTTGCACTTAGAAAGTAAGTTTATCCTTTGGGTTATAAAAAGAAGGCTTTAATTGAATGGCAAGGTCTTAAACTAAGAAAGGGACAAACAATGCAAGAATACACAGAGGGATTTTGTAAAATGGCATTAATGTTAGACATTCCATTACATACCCAAGAAACTCTTATGAAGTATATAAGAGGTTTACCTGCACACATACGTAACACTGTATTTGTGTTTGGACCTACTAATCTTGGTGAGGTTTTTGTTCAAGCAACATACATTGAAGCAGGGAAAATAGGGTTGGTGTATCACAGGAATCATCTTCAAGGAAAGAGGACAAAAGGAAGTGGCATGGCAAGAAGGCAAATTCAATGGCAAGAAAGGAAGAGAAGCTCTCTTGCAAGCATTGCAAGAAAGAAGGGCACGATGAGGACCGTTGTTGGAAATTTCATCCCAAGAAGAGAAAAAATTGGTTCAAAGAAAGGAAAGGGAGGCAAACTATTGCAACAACAACATGAACAACAGACGTGAGATCAGATTCGGGTGATGAATCTAAAATTTTAGTGGTTGGTTTGACAGGTAAAATTGGTGATGGATTTAATTATAGAAGTAAATTGTTTCATTTAAGGGTTGTGATGAGACATACTAAGGTCGACACATTGATAGATAGTGGATCTCAATCTAACTTGATTTAAGAGGAAGTGGTTAAAAAATTGGGATTAAACACTCAGATGCATCATAAACCTTACTCACTTAAATGGATAAGCAACAATGATAAATTGCACATAACAAATAAATGCACATTAAAGTTTGCAATTTCATCTAAGTTTGTGGATGAGGTAACGTGTGATGTGGTGCCACTCAATGAATGTGGAATGGTCTTAGGCGGTCCTTATTTATATGATCGAAAAACAATCTTCTACATGGAACATAATCAATATCACTTAATCAAAGTAGGGAAAAAATATGTTGTACATGATCATCATTTAAAAGAAAATAAATCTCTTCAAACAATGGAAGAATTAAGAAAGGCAGCTCATGCAAACAATACATCTATAATTGTGCCAAGTCAAGTAATTGATCTTAAGCAAGAACATGAGATGATTGTAGAATGGAAGTTCAATCACAATTTTCTTCAATATAAGCTAATGTTATGCAAGTACTACAAACATATTAGCTCATTTGTAGTCATATTTATGATGTTATCATTAGTAATGTTGTCAACATAGATGATAGTGGCTTTAGTAAGATGTGACATAGTACAAATGGCTAACAATATGTTGTCAGTTATCATGGTTGTTTTACAGTTGATCTTGATGAGACAAGTGCACATGAGAGAGTTTACAGACAGAGAATAAGTGGGGTGGCCTATCCCGCACTTGATGACTAGTTAGTATCCTTTTGGAGGACCAAAAGGTCTTTAGTGGGGAGGTGTGATCCAGAATGGATCCCGGAACCAAAATGGGTCTAGGAAGGCTTAAAAATAAAAGTGCTCGTAATGGCTTCAAAATGGACATGTTCGTAGGTATCGCCAATATGAACTCAATGCAACTTCAACGAGCTCAAATGAACGTCGTATGCGAAAGATATCGCGGTATGTTCATTTTTCCAAATAGACAAAATTTGATGACTATGCAGTCCGTACAGTCTGTACAGTGATGACATGACAACTGAAGGTATAGGCTGTACGACCGTATAGTGACGTGGTAGGTACAGTGGCATGTTGACAAGGAAGACATGTAGGCTGGCAGGTGGACAAATTGTTTGTTGACACATGTCCTTTATCTAGGAGAATGTGATGGTGCGACATGGCACCCCTCCATTGGTTGATGGTTGGAAAATTTGTTATGGACTTCCGGGGAGTCGAACCCCTGACCTCCGGTCCGGGAGACGATTTTTGGTAGGGTCGGGCTACCAGTCTGCCCACTTTGTTTCTTAATCACTATAGTTTAAAACTTATAGTTAAGCTTGAATGGAGTTTAAACGGGTGGAGTAAAGGGTTGGGGCCTAGCCCCAGCCCCTAGCACATCGCATACAACTGTCACCATATGACCATTTCAATTTACGTTGGCATGGGCTTATTGCAGTACTAGCCCCAATCACATGGACTACACCATATGCCCACCGATTTAAACGTTTGGCGCGGATATGTTGTGGATAAGTGCTCGGTCGGTCGGGCTAGCCCACCAACCAAGGCGCATGACCAGGGGGGCTTAACCAGGGTCCCAACCAAATTCTTTTCATGTGGAAAAGGGGTGAGGCCAAGACATATGGCCATACATGCGTTTGAGGGCCGAAGTATGGGGGATAAAGACTAGGGGCTAGCACGCCAGCCTTAGCACTTAGCCACATGGAAACACTCTATATTCCTAAAGTCCTAGAGAAAAGGGGTTGTGCCCTGCATTTTTCCAGTTTTGGGTATTTTGACCATATAATATGACTTTTAAGGATTTTTTAGTCAGTTTTGAGAGATTTTGGCGATTATTGGGGGATCTAGAGCCCTTTTTTAGGCCAGATCTTGGGGGGAAGTTGGGAATTTGTTACCAACTTCAATTCTATATTATATAGAGGTTCTTGAAGACATAGAAGGAGGTTGAGAATAGGAAAATGTTGAAGAATTGAAAATCCAAAGCCATTTTTATGCAGGGAAGCCATTACGGAGAGAAACTTTGTGGGCCATTTCTGGTAGCTTCGTTCATCTGTTTTCAGTGCTGTCAGTTTTGATGGGTTATTGAGATCTAGCATCATACAAATAGATCAGTTTGTAATCCATTTGGAAATTTTATGATGTACAATTGAATCTTTGAACATAAATAAAAAAATCCTCACCCACTGAAACAAAGGCCCGAAGACGTAGGCAAGATTACCGAACTTCGTTATCAACTTTGTTGTTTGTGGTTTGTTGTTTCTTTATGCTTATTTCCAAATATTTATATGTTATTATGGTTTCCATGTTTCATCATTAATTCTTCCTCTTTCATCAGTTTCCTAAATGGTTAATGAACTCATGTTTTAAAAATCAACCATAGTCTTTAAAAGATCTTTTCAGATCAATTACTAATACTTGTATGTTGTAAATTTAAAAGTGATGTTGGAATAGGATAAAAATAAATAAACTTACATAAAACTTGGGGACTTATTTGGAGGAATTTCAAAGTGTTAAAAAACACAACATAAATTTTTTGATACAATGACAATTATTTTGTAGACGCCCATATAAGAGAGGATTTTTTCTATGTATCCATATTATTGTGGAGAATTGTGTGTTGGATTTACATCTCAAACATATCACACAACATGCTCAACCATGGGATTTAGTGTCCTTTTCAACTCTCAATTAGTATGGTATGTTAGTTGTAGATCCCATTAGGAAAGAATAAATTGTAGTAAATATTGAGGCCTTTGTCAAATTACGAGAATTGTATCAAAACACTAAAAATGATGGAATAAATACTTTTTTCTTTATGGCTCTCTGTGAATATGTAAAACTAGCATGATTGTATCCATGTTGATTAAATTAAGCTAAGATGTTTATGATTTGGGTATTTCTAAGATCCATAAAAACATGAGCTTAAGGTAAATTATATGTGAAGATCACCAAGTGTATTAATCTTATTAAATATATTGATTGTCCACATTATCTCTAAAACCATGCAAAATTAATTTTTTGTTAGAGGAAAGATAGAGCTTTGGAGGAGTCTCAATAGGGAAAAGTATTATAAAAAGATGTAGTGGTTCCTAGAAATATCAAAAAGAAAGTGAAATAGAAAAATATGCATATAATAGAGAAGAAGGGGAATGATAACTCTGTACAACAACGAACCCTAGATGGGGTGCTCGATTGACATGACAGCTACATCAATGCCCTCTGTCACCTGGCGTACATTCCTCGCCATGTCCTCACCCCGGTCACTTCCGGTCTTTACACCACCTACCGCCACCCTCTCTCCCGCACTTGCATTTCGACGTTCACTCACACGGGGAGCTCTGCAACTCGTGTATCCTCACGAAGTAGTGTAGACGCTCTTCCCCGTCACTTCAGCTTACACCCTGGCCCCCACTTCTTCTAGACATGATGGGGACTTTAGCTCTTCATTGCCTTTGTTTGCAATTCCAAGCACCAAGTTTACAGAGCTCTCCCGCCCCTCTGCCAGCCTCTGAGCTCTGGTGTGACCTCACAGGGTTTCCAGTCAGATTTCTGCGTTTGTTCCACACTATGCCACAACCTCGTCGTAGGCCAAAGTAGGGGGAAGCCTGGTACTTAGCTCATGGTAGACTTTCGCCTGTAACAGGGGCTCAGGATGAACCAATCACTCCCTCTGCAGCGCTCCCAAGAGTTATTCCTACAAACCCTCCCCTGGAGGCTCTCCTAGCTAACCCGACCCATGAATCTCCTCCTCCAGTTCTACCCTGCGATGAGACTCCTCCCTTGGCACCTCTCCTCGTGGTCGCCCCAAACTAGACACCTTGCACCCAACCAACTGGTGACCAGCCTCCCTGCAACCTCTCCCCCCTCTCGAACCCCTACCTTTGTAGGGTTGATTGGTTCGATCTGTATGGGAATTCGCTCGGCTTTGTGCCTCCGCCTCCATCTCCCCCTCTATGTCCCTTTTACCTGCCCTCCCCCCCTCGATCCCCTTTCACCACTCCCCTTCCCACCTCCCACCTGAGATCCTCCTCCTCCTCCCCTCTCCATACCCACCCCAACCTCCCTCGTGGTTTGTGATCAGACATAACAGAACTCTTGGAAGATATCAAATTGATGAAAAAAGACCTGGAAATTATCAATTCGATGAAAAAAGATTTGGAAGAGATCAAAGAGGCAATGCTTCGAAGAACAGTACAAGGAATCTAATCGTTGGAGAAGAGTGGATGCCTTGATGATGTTCATGCAATATCTTCAACAAGCCATGGAAAAACGTGGAAAAGGCAAAGCTCCGACAAAGCAGGTTTTTGCAGGACGACATCTTGGTCCAGGTTTTTAGGGTCTTGCTGTGTTTTTTGAGTTTTTTTTACACCTTACTCATGCACCTTGGTCCTGTGTGGCCTATTAGTCTAGTTACCTTTCAGTGGCATGACCATGGCAATGGTGGTTTCCCAACTGAGCATCAGAGCCATGCAATTTTTTGGACCTCTGGCATTACTAGTTTTTGGACATCTAGCACAGTGGTTTCCCTTCTGGGCACTGCGACCACGTGGCTAATAGCCCACAGACAGCTGTAATTTTCTGAAAGGAATCAATACAATACAACACTCTAACTTACAAAAAAAAAAACTCTGTATAACAAAGAAGTGAAGATTTAATGATGTATCAAATTGAATGAATCAAATCACAATTCTTATAATTATAATTACAATTATAATTTTTTTGTGTAAGTAAAATATTGGTATTACCTCAAAAATATGAAAACTATACATATGCTATGGGACCTGGCATCTCGTTTGCTAACATTGGACACCAGAACCAGATCGAGGCCTAATTTAAAGGATTCCATAACTATCCCAGTCGTTGTAACTAAAATGTTCTAGTAACAAAAAACATTACAAAAGTGGCATATATGCATGCAGAAGCCTGAGTCTATCATAATGGTAAAAGAGTAAAAACAAGAGAAAAAAGAAGATTCATACTCAAGAAGCATTATTGGCTCATACTTGAGAAGCGTTATACTCAAGAAGAGAATGATGCCAAGTTAGAGTGATGATGAAGGGTTGGCAACAAGTAGGGAAGTGCTGGTTGACAGACGCACCTGAGAAGGAGTTGAAGAATGCATCCATCCCGTGACTGATGATTTCCTATATGAAAGTTGAATAACGATTTCGCGACGCTTGTCAAAGATTAATTGCAGTTGATTTGTTGAGAAGCCACGCAGGGGAACCTCATCTGACTGGGTGGGTGCTTCTGATGAAATCATGGTTTCTTGAAGGGAAGCAAAAGGATCCATTTCTTCAATAACCATTGGAACTTCCTCCTCTATAATAGCACAACCTCATTGCTCCTCCGTCAATTGGGTTGTTAGAATGTCACCATCCATAGTTGAAATGGCATGCAATCCTTATTTGGTTGTCTAGTTGATACTTGCAGGAGGCATCACAGAAGGTCCAACAATAACCAGGAGAGGAGAAAAGGGACATTCCTCTTCTATGAAAATAGGACCCCAAACATCTTCTTCAAAGTCCTGTACCATGGGAGGAGGCTCAGCCAACGGTGAGGTAGGAGGAGAGGGCATACCAGGGGCATTCAAGGTGGGGCGAGCAGGGAGACAATGGTTAGCTAAGTACTTGTAGTATTTTGGACCTTGCATGGACCTACCACGCTCCCGAGGCATGGTGTCAAGAGGCAAGTCAATAAGTCGAATGAAGGGGGGAGGCCAAACTAGCAACTGAGCACGCCAAAGACACACCGAGGGAGCAAGACCAGTGAATAGAGAAAAATGAGCATAAAGAATGGAAAACATGGGTAAAAGCAGGGAAACAAAACCAAACCAATACATTAAGGTGGCCATTAAATCGAATGTGACAACAATCGCGTCCATGTACACCCTCGAGCGAAATCCAAGACCAATGTGAACGAGAGCATTGAGTTTCCCATGAAACCAAATCTTCCACTTAAGAACCCAACGTTAATGTCACACCTTGGAAATAAGAATATAGGAGGGGAGTAACAGACATGGTCATGTCATTTAATTACATAGCTAGACAGATGGCAACCCATCCAAAAATAATTACAATTTTAAATTATGTTATATTGACAAAGTCGATTATATATATATTTATATCAAAACTTAAATAAAAATATACAACTTAGAAATTTTCACTTTGTTTGATAAGATTTTTTATTCCAAAGAAAAGCATTAACAAATTTGTATCACATAAATTCAAATCAAGATGTGAGAAAACAAGGAATTTAAACTTATGTTTAAAACAACATATGTCAATATGTAATCTTTAGTTATGCAATGGGTTTAATATTGTATAACAAGACATCTTACCAATGAAGATATGGGAATCTATAAAATTAGAAATGCTTTTAATTTTGAGATATCATTATGCAATGGGTTTAATATTGTATAACAAGACATCTTGATATCATTATGCAATGGGTTTAGTATTGTATAACAAGACATCTTACCAATGAAGATATGGAATCAATAAAATAGAAATGATTTTAATTTTTAGATATAAAAGACAAGTAGTAGATATCTTACCAATGAAGATAAATCAATAAAATAGAAATGCTTTTAATTTTTACATATCAATGAAAGACAATCGGGAATGTGGATATGATTGTGCGAAACTAGTAGAAGTTTCCCTCAAATTTACGATAAAATTCGGAGAGACAATAATATATATTTAAAAAATATAAAAAATATTTTAGATTACAATGTATTTAGATTACAACCATGTTTCTAGTGCAACAAGCAATAACTACAATATCCAAATTACTAATTTAATTTGTATTAATAATTATATGAATATATTTAACAAAATATTGAAAGTTTAACATCCATAAAGATTTGATTAGAAAATGAGAAACAAAATTAAAAATACATATATAAAGTTTTCACATCTTTTAAAATTAAACTTTACATATATATAAATTTCAAACATCTTTGTAAATTTAAAGCATTATATTATTCTTGTTCTGATTAGAAAAAGCTAAATAGTACTACTCTTATAATATGAAAATACAATAAAAGTCAATGATATGGTTTGTTGATAGAAACAACAAACTCTAGCAAATGCTTGTCATAGATAGGGTATTGGTTTATTCTACTTTCATGTTTAGTCTGGGCTAAACACATGCATTAAATTTTTTTCATATCCACATCTATAAAGTGAGTAGTATTAAATTTTTTACTTCAATAATTTTTAAAATAATATTTAGTGTAGTTTAGTGTTTTGCTTTATAGTGGTATTTTAAAAAAATATAATGAAAATATTTGTCATAAATTATGTATTTGTAATAATGAAATACAAATATTTACATTTTAATTTAACATAATTTTAATTTAAAGTTTTTGATTTAGGAAACTAGTTCCCAAGCTCCTATTTTCTTGATGTTGAAGCTCTCAAAAAGCTCCCAAGTTCCCAGTGAATACGCGGCACACAAGGTAAGTCGGGGGGAATTGAACTCAAAACCTCATAGAACTTCATTTTCACGGCACTTGCCAATTGAGCTGCCCCCGGGGGCCGAGGCCATTTAAATTTACAAAAATCTTCATCCAACAATTTCTGATTGGATTTCGGACAAATATCCGAAATAATAGAACCTTTAACCTACTACTTAAATAAACACATGGTTAGATTGCTGGAGACTCCAGTTCCCTTGACTAGATTGACTGATAGCTCAGTTCCCGAAATGGATGCATTTTAGACAGGGTTTGAGCTCTGTAGAAACCCTCCTTGGTGGGTCTACTTTCCTAAGAAGCCGCCTGCAACTAGCACTTACCAAACTGCATAAAAATTCAGTGAATGTGTACATACGAAACGTAGGAGACCGGCCAGCTGCAGGCTTTTTCATTTCGGCATCTTGTCTTGTCTGGCTCTACTTTAGTTGGCCTTTCGATAAAATCCCCTGACTCTCCTTACCAGTACATCGACATTTCAAATACTTCTAATGCCACGCCACTACCTTAATCTTCAGCTTTAAACAGACTTCATATCAAATTTAAGTCCAATTGGTTTGGCGTTATAGAGCGCGTAGAGGGAGGGCCTTTCTGTCTGCGTTCGTTACTGATGGTTTGGAGGAGCAATGAATGAAGGGTTCCGTAGGGTTTACTATAATCTAGTCAAGGCTCTGAGGAGAGGGACCGTAAATAGTAAAGTACGTGAGGTCGAGTGAGCGAGACATTGTTTGCTTGAAGCGGAGGCCTGGACTCTGGAGGCTGGCAGAAGAAACAAAATGCATGTGCATGCGTTGTCACGTCACGTCTAATCAGTGGAGCCTTTCAGGTACGGTAATACATGCGTATGATTCGATGTTTTACTGTTTCGGATTTGATTCGGTTGGCGAGCAGTCTGTTCTGTGGGTGCAGAGAAAGCAAGGACATGCTTTTGATTAGTAGTAATGCAATGCAGGTAATAATGCAACTACTCTACTCTCCTGTCTCATCATCTTCCATGTGGCCACAGCGGCCTCTTCCAAGAAAAGCCCGCTGTACCTGTTGTGAGTAGTAAATGAGAAATATTTGCTTTTGAGGGCCGGTGCCAACGCGATCCCAGTACTAGAGCCGAGGGTTCTGCTAACGACGACAGAAACGAGCAAACTATGCAAGTTCGCCGATCGATGACATATTAATGACAATCAGTATCCTGTCAAAGACTCTCGTTTGGTCTCTTCGTTAAGGATCTCTATCCCTGTTCAATTGTCGTTTTGTTTGGAGTGGATACTAGTCACTAAAATTATTCTTCTTTATGGTAAATTTTTTTGATTGGCAGTCCTTAAAATTTTTGACAGTGTTTCCACAGTGACAGCTCCCTCCAGGAATGAACTCTGCTCTTAAGGTGTGGCCACCGAGAAACTTAAAATTCCCCCAAAAATGAACAGATGAGTCAGAAATTTCTTGTGACAGTCTAACTCGGTCGATTTTTTTTTTTTGCAGGAATAAGGTTTTGTATTTGTTTTATTCTAATGCTCCAGTAGGTCAGAATACCTGGATATTTACACTCAGGCAAGTTGGTGCAATAAGTTATTGGTGGTGCAATAACCTATTATTATTATTATTAGAGTGTAAGAGGGTAGACTTCCATTTCTTCCAAATGTTTCAGGCCTTATAGTTAACTTGTTTCCATATGTCCAAGGATGTCTAACTCTTAAAACCCTTCTTCATTGCTTTAACTTGTTTTCTTATGTTCGAGGAAGTGCCCTTCTGATCATTGAGTCAACTTCTTTCCTTATGTCCAAGGAAGTAAGCCCTTGTGGTCATAGCTTTAACTTGTTTCCTTATGTCCAAGGAAGTCGAATTCTTAAAGCCCTTGTGGTCATCCCTAAGGCTATCCAACTCTTAAAGCCATTCTCGTCATGGCTAAGGCTGCCTCCATTGGAATCATGTGGATCTTAGTATTTAGTAACAGCCTTTCTTAGTATTTAGTAACAACCTTTCTGGTCATGGCTAAGGCTACCTCCATTGGAATCATATGGATTTTAGTATTTAGTAACAACCCTTCTGGTCATGGGTAAGGCTACCTCCATTGGAATCATATGGATTTTAGTATTTAGTAACAACCCTTCTAGTCATGGCTAAGGCTACGTCCATTGAAATCATATGGATTTTAGTGTTTAGTAACATCTAGTGTGAACCACACACATGAAATTTAATACTATTCCCTATCACAATTTAGCCTCTTACCCAAATACAATATATTCATTTTTAAATATCTCTTAATTTTATATAAATAAAATAAAATTACATTCATTTTTTTTGATGATGATTGACATCCAAAGACCAGAATTGGTCTATAGGACCTTAAGAAATCTGAGAGATTACTTTGATTTCTTTAAAAATTTAATTATGTGCTTGAAAAGGATCGAGAGAATCTTTCCAAGATCACAATAGTTTTGAAGACTTAGAAGGTGAGGAAGGTCACTACAGTGACAAATATTTTGAAATAATGATCTAATTTGGGTATAGGAATGACATTCTAAGAGAAAGTTATTTTCATCTTCAACCCTCTTAGTGTCACAAAGATGGCAGATTCTTTTGTCCCACGGTGTTTTGGGAATTCTCCGACACCTAGTTTCACTAAGCAACTAGGGAGAGTTTGTTCTTATTTTAGCAATGTTGTTTTTCTTCTTTCCACTAGACAGAACCAAGAGATAATTTTGATCTTCTAGATTAGGGTTGACCACCTCCTTGTAGTATTTTAATTTTCTTTTATCCTTTGATTTTTTATCACACCACGGATTCTCATTAAATTTAGATGTAATAATATTTTTAATATTAACATTTTCTACAAAATGACTTCTTCGTATATTCCTCAATGATTTAGTCAATACTTGGAGTCTTTATGCCATCCCTACTTGAAGCATTGGTGGTTTTGGCTAGAGCTTGGAGCAATTTTTGGGAGCCTCTTGTTGTCCATGTTGTTGAACTTGTTCTTTTACATTAAGTACCTAACCATAGCCGTGCTTTCAATGGGGGAAATGCTCACTTTTATGAGGAGGATAGGATAGTGTGTATTGTCTTTAATTGTGAGATTATAAGTTATAATTTTTTTTTGGATATGCTCTTTATTTCTCTAAGATTCCTTAGAGATAATGCATCCCAAATTTCACATCCATATAAGATAATAAGAATAACGAGAGTCTCAAAGAGGAGTTTTTTCTTATCCCATAGCCAAAGGCCCACTAATTTACAATTGTTTTCAAGTCCATAATAAGTTTTCCACCCTTCATTTATCCTCTTTTAAAAACTATAGTTTCAATTGAACTTTTGATGAATATCAACTTTTACATATTTGTATGAAGGCACTTCCTCCAAGCTATTGTTTTCATATACAAAAGTATTGAAGGTGATATTTTTTTATTTAATTATCATAACCTCTGTTTTAACAATGTTCAGAGTTATACCCATCAATCATACCCATACTAGGGAAGAATTCCTTAGGGATTCTTAGTTGCTTACTAAGGTCATAGGGACTCTTTTCCATAAGAACAATATCATTGGCGTAAATATGAAGGATGGTGACTATACAATGAGTGTTGGGCCGACACAACCTATGTCTTTCAAGCAATCTTCGAACTTGTTAATGTAGATGTGAAAAAGGGCAAGGGACAGGGGAAAACTTTTCTTGACTCCTTTATTACAATTAATTAGTTATGACCATCCCTCAGTGCTCCTAAACTTGGTAACAATGTTCTCATACAACCTTACTGTAGAATATATCAACTCAAAAGGAACTTTTATCTCTTCTAACCTATCCCAAAGGTTAGTCCTAGGAACCATGTCAAAAACAATTCTAAAATCATTGAAACAACAAAGGATATTGGTTTTATTATTGTGACACTCCTCTATAATGATCCTAAGTGTAACAATGTGGTGCACAATAGAATGATATCCTTTAAACCCAACCTAGCCTTTAGCTCCTTTTCCGTGGATTTCTAGCCATATAATGATCTTTTTTTTCAAAAATACTTTCGTATAGCTTGGTTAAAATGAGACTAATCATAATGGTCCTATAATTAGAGGCATAACTTTTATCCCCACATTTAAAAATATGTACAATGAGGCTTTGAATCCAAGGTTTTGGGAAGCCCCATTTGACTGCTAAATTGAAGAGCTTGTGTATGTGAGAGATGATGATAGGCCCTCCAATTTTTAAGATTTTGGCTTGGTAGCCTTCAATATCCTTAGATTTCCCTTTTGGGATTTGCTTAACCCCAAAATTTATGCCTTCTATAGAAAAATTCATTTTCCATAGAAACATTTGGAATGTTGTCCACAACAATAAAGGGTTCATAACGAATTTTAAGGCATAAATTCTAGTCCTTCAAGGGAATCCTAATATTTTCTTTAGTTTTACAATTCAAAATTTTCCCTAAAATTTCTTAGGATCTAGCTTAGATAGGTGCAAAAGCTTCTCTTACTTTCTATTTATGTAGTCTTTTTTTCTTTTAATTAAGGCTTTGCATCTATTTATCTTATCATATTTTAAGGACTCATTGGAAGCATTTGTAATGGATTTTCTAGTAATTTTACACTCATTAGATCACACCAAGGGTCGGTTGTACAGTTTTTGTTTCTACATAGCACCTCTTTTTAGAGAATTTGTTAATGGAAGTAGAGAGGGTTGTCGTAAAATTCTAATATAGGTATTCAATATTTTTCTTATATGATATGATATTTAATTCACTATTTAAATAATTTAATAAAAGATTGTCTTTATTTTTGTCAAAAATCAAGTGCTCATGGTTATTAGAGTTCTCTTCAATGGAGAGTTTGTACATGGAAAAGTTTAGATTTAGGGTTAAAGGTCTATTATTAGAGTCACTCTCATGGTCATTTAAATTATCAAAATGTACCATTTGTTTGTAAATGGGGATATCGAATATCACATAATCCATTACACTATTGTTCAACCCATGGATACAAGTCATCTAGTTATATTTCGACCACTTCATTAGACCATTGCAAGTTATTAGATCTTGATAACTACAAAACTTAATTAATTCAATACCAAACAAATTCTTGGTCAAGTCTTCATAGTTTCTTTTGTATCTCTTAGATAAAGCAAGGCCCTCATGCAACCATAGAGGATTAGGGTTGGAATCATTACTTAAAACAATATCTTGATTAGTTGCAATTATAACATTAAAGTCTCCTAGGAGGAGGATACTACCTCCATTTCATAGACTATAGAGATATTTTTCTATGTTTTTGTAAGGACAATTCTTATCTAGATTGTTTTTATTATAAAAGGTAGAATTAATAGGTGCAAAATAAAAAATTTCTCTATAAATATTTTTATCATTAACACTTGAAATCTCCATCCATATGTATTGATAAAGAGTTTCTTTGTTATGAAGCCAAATGTTAGGAGACATGTTGATTTTTATGTAACAAACTATTCCTCCAATCCCTTTATGGGAGGGCTTCTTACTCCATGTTGACCACAAAACAATTCCTACTATGTTAGGGACCTTAGATTCTTCATGGTCCCAAGTTTCAACTAGAAATATAAGATCAATTTCACTCGAAATCCAACTTAGTATAAGCCCTTTGCTTCATGGAAAGCCGCAATAGTTCTAAGAGAGGATCCATAGTGTCCCAGATTCCTATTTATTGTTATCTTTTTAGTCTCTATCACTAATAATAGTCATTCAATTCCTAATTATTGTCCATTTTCCTTCCTAGCTTCTTTCACCTTTTGAACTTTCTTTCTTAATCTAGCTTGGTCTTCTGGAATGAGGTCTTCATTGATAAATATTCTTAATTCTTTTAAGCTTGATTTTTTGCTAAATATACCACAAATATGGTCATTAGAGCTTACCTTAATTCAAATCAACGTACCTTTATGTTTGATTATTATTCTTAGGCTCTTTACTTATATAACTCAAGTTGTTTCAATTTTTTATTTATTTTTTAATTCATTCTTGACTATTGCAAGCATGTCCTCATCTTATGATATTTTAATAACAATTACTCGTGAATACTTATGACTCTATAATGTCCATATTTAAAAAAATCTCAAAGATATTACCACAAACACAATATTCAAATATAAACATTAGGAAAGTTTGGTGAGCCTATCCTCTTGAATTAATATTTACAGTTTAAAAATACAATTAAAAAACGCTTCATATGGATTATTTTGTGACTTTATTTATGAGTAATCTATAAGACAATCTAACAGTTGTGCTACTATCCTTAAAAAATGCAAGAATTGAAGGCATTATTTTCAACACTAAATCTTTATTTTAAGTTAAAAATATACCACCATATTTTATAGTGATTGTACTACTAATTTATTAAATTCTTTTTATTTATGAGAAAACATATTAATTTTCCTTAATCTCGACTAACGAAATCTATATTTTTGCATGGTTTCTATTTTTCAATACATTCTAATTAATGAGTAATAGAAAATTTCATATTCTACATTTTAAACAAATAAAAAGTTTTTTTTAATTAACTAATTAATTTGGGAAAAAATTAAATGAGAAGAAACGGATTCTATGGTCAAACTAATGGCATCATTTTATAGAAAATATGTAAGATTTGATAAGGTGTACACACTTTTTGAAGTTAAAAAAAATGGATAAAATTAGTTTTGGGTCAAAAGTATGTTTGTATAGGGAAAACCTTAGAAATTTTGAATTTTAAGCAAAAAAAAATCAACAAACTTTTAGATTT
>ML802950.1:146746-157557 GCA_009831015.1 Picea engelmannii
AAATCAAAGTATATCATATGGATGTAAAATCAACCTTCCTAAATGGAGAACTATAAGAAGAAGTCTACATCAAACAACCAAAAGGATTTATACTGTCATATTTCAGGAAGAGGATGAAAAGGAAAATGATGAAGAGGTAGATTACTTTGCATCAGAGCGGATATTTTTCTGATCCATCTGTCTTGCAGACTCGAAGTAAATATGAATATTGAAGAGGGGGAGTCTAAGAAATGAATCTACATATCAAATAATTATCCTTCGAGCAGTATGAAGTGTTTGTAGTTTCAGAGTGGTTTGATGACAAAAGCACAAAATGTATTATGACAGTTTGATCATTTGAGGAGCAACTTTTAGGTATCAGCTGACAATTACAGAGAATATCATTAGCACACTTTTTAGGAAAAGATTCATCATTCTATAGAGGATTCCATGTATGTATTCAGATAGGGATAAATTCGGTACAAATTGTTCTAGACATGATCAGGTACAACAAATTAAATGAAGGCTTTAGAATAGGTCAACATTATATGCAGTTGAGTAGTTCAATCATGGACAATTTTATGACATATGGACAGATCATGGTATTCAATATTGGACATGTATCTACAAAACCAAGGGTTCAGGAAAGGCAATGCAGATGCCAATCTCTACATAAAGGTAAATAAAGATAGTATATTGATAATTGAATTTTATGTTGATGACATTATTTTTGGAAGTGATGATGACAAGATGAGTCGGTAATTTTCTAAAGATATACATAACAAATTTGAAATTTCATTACTTGGTGAGTTGTCTTTCTTTTTGGGACTCTTCATATGTCAACAAGATATAGATATTTTCATCTTCCAGAACAAGTATATAAAAGAAATGTTAAGGAAGTTTGGAGAGGTAGATTGCAAGCTCGTAAGTACTCCCATCCAGACTAGTTTCAAATTGATCAAAGATGATAAATCCAAGGATGCATATTAGAGACTCTACAAATCAATGATTTGTAGTTTACTCTATGTGACATCATCGAGACCTGATGTGATGCAAGCAATTCGACAGGTTGCAATATTTTAAGCAGCACCAAAGGAAACACGTGTTATGGAAGTAAAGAGAATATTCAAATATCTCAAAGCAACAAAATAATATGGATTATGGTATCCAAAAGGGAATGATATATATCTAGTTGCATACACAGATGCAAAATGGGAAAGAAGTGTTGATGATAGAATAAGTACACATGGAGAAACCTTCTACTTGGGTGATTTTCTGGTATCCTAGTTGAGAAAGAAACAAGCTTCAATATCATTGTCCACAGTAGAAGCAGAGTATGTTGCAACATCAACATGTTGTATGAGGGTTCTCTGGTTGAAGTAAACTTTGCAGGACATATAGGTGGAATATGACATGCCCATTCCAATATTTTGTGATAATATTAGTGCTATAAGTATCTCTAAGAATCGAATGATGCATTCCAAGATGAAACATATTCCGATCAAGTTTCATTTTCTATAGGAACAAGTTACAGAGAAGAACATCAAGGTAGAGCATATTGGGACAAAAGAACATATTGCAGATATCTTCACCAAACTTCTTCCTAGAGAGGATTTTGAGTATCTTCAACAAAAACTTGGAGTAGTTTCATCCCCACAACAATCTATATGGAAGTTGGCAAAGTACGATAGGGGGAGAGCACCAGTAGTCATGAAAGAATTGAATTATTTTTTAATTATTTTTATCATAGATGTACATGAGGAAGAACCATTAAGAGAAACATCAATAGAGATCATAGGCTTACTGACAAGGGGAGGAGCCCCAAGGATAAGTCACCCTTTTCCATTGATGTCAAAGGGGGAGAGAAAAAAAAAAGTCATGGAAACAAAGAGAAGAGGCATGATGGTAGGGGGAGGCAACATGAGCATGAGTGTTTTCCATGTCTAAGTCTTGTGTCTAAGTGTTGTCATAAATTCCAAAGGGGGAGATTGTTGAAATATTGATTGTTGAAAGATTAATTGTTGAAACATTAGTTGTTGAAATATTGGTTATCATTGAATTGTTGAAAAAAATTGTTGTCATTGATTTCAACCCTTGAACATGAAGTTAACAAGTTGCATGTCGAAGAAACGTAGCTGTAAACATAAGTTAACAACCTGCATGTTAGTTGCATGTTAAAGTAATTGTAAACATAAGTTAACAAGTTGCATGTCAATTACATGTTAAAGTAACTGTAAACAAAAGTTAACAAGTTGCATGTGAGTTGTTACATGTCAGTTTCATGTTAAAGTAACTATAAACAAAAGTTAACAAGTTGCATGTGACTTGCATGTCATCATGAGATCCTCATTAAGAAAAAAAAAGTGTCAATTGGAAAATCACTTATGTGAATACTAATTAGTAGATATGAGGTAGTGAAAGGAGGTCAGCGAAGTCCACTGAAAGAAGACGTTTGCAGGAGTCAAGCGTACGGAGAAAAAGTTAAAAATCCAGGTTCCTTGAGTAAATCCATGGGTTTTAGGAGAAAAAGCGTAGACATCCACGAGATGAAGTGAAGAAAAGTGCGAACATCCACAAGTAGACAGTGTAAGGGTCACGGAACTGTGAAGAAAAAATGTTGAAGATTAGGGATCTAAAACTCAGTTCAAGTACAGGTTGAAGGTATGTCTTCTTGTGTATGTTCATGTGTGTATTATGAATAAATTAGGAACATATATGTCTTAGTGATTCATAATCATTTGATTTGGAGAGGATCTTGGTATGAGGTATTTGTGGTTGCAGTCTTGATGAGATATCAAAATAAGTAGCTGTTGTAGGAAAATCTCCCTGCGGACAGGTAGATCGCCTCTAAGAGCTTGACCCTAACTCTAGACAGAAAATGCTTAACATGGACACTGACTTCCTTTCAAATCTATCTAAACTAACACATGAGAAGGAAGGATGACAAAAGTACCTCTTTATCGACGTTTGTCCCTACATGCTCCTAGTTGCGCTTCGATCCTTTGCTTCTCGCTGGATCCTGTGGACAAAACAAGATACGACCACTTCCTACTCTATTGATATTAGATTGAAAATAGATCTATTGATTAATGATAAGTTCGTGTGACATCAGACACAAACTAGAAAGAAATAGGCCAAGCGTGCCATATTGATGAGAATAACGACAACAGTACTTACAATCATAGATGCAAATGCGACAGCTTTGTCGAGTCCTCTTTGTCTAACCCTTGCCTGAAAGATTCACAACCTGGACAACAACGGCTTCACTGATCACTCTCTTTTGGCTGACTGTGTATTTTATCCAAGATCATAAGTTTCATACCAGCAATTCTTTCCCCTTTCCACCATCATAGAGCCTACTTATATAGGTTAAGAGGAGCTTAACCTCTTGAGTTATCTTTAGAACTAGTTAGGAACTTCCTCCTCAGATCAGGGATCTCTTGATGAGACCAAGAATTCGAACACAACTGACTCCTAATCTCGAAAGATCCTCCCCTTATTCTCCTCAACGGGCCAACTACTGCCTCAGATTAGGCAGCGCTCCCTTAGAAGGGGCATCAGAGCGTTGTAGAGCTCCCTGGTAAGTTTTGGAGGGGCACCAGCGCTCTCAAGATGAGAAGCGCTCCTTCAGAGGGGGAAGGGGAGCGTTATAACGCTCCCTGGAGCCTTATAGGGGAGTGCCAACGCTCCTAGGGCTGATATAGGGGAGCGCTCCCCCTCAAAACCTCTGTTTCAGAGCTCTCTTCAGGTGTCAAGAGTTATTTGTCTTCAGAAAACCAGTTCTTCTTCTTCAAATCAAGCATATGAGATGTTTTAAGTGTCTCCTTAGTGTCATCGGCATGGCAGTATGCTCGAACATCATTTGCGACACTTGTGACCAACTTGCGACACTTGTGAAAGTTGTAAGGAGGATGCGACACTTACGACAATTGAGAGGAACATGCGACACTTATCCAGCTGAGTAATTTTGACGTGTAACAGATTGCCCCCCAAAGTATGAAGTTAGAAGATGTCAACTGATAACTGAAATACTTTGTAGATGTCCAAGCAAGGGTATAGACTCAGAGAACCTGACAGAAGCTGCACACAAACATCCAACAAATATCATGACATATTTCAAAACCCAAGGCAGGCATACCTATGCTTCGGTGATCAAGACTTAGAAGGATATGGCCGCCATAAAATACACTGCGGATCCATAATTGTATTGATAAAAAAGGTATAGCCACCGAAGATACAATGTGGATCTATACTCCGATGACTTGGATTGATCGTAGCCACAAAGAATACACAATGGATCTACGAGATGACAAGACATAGCCATGACCAATACAAAGTGGATCTATGTTACAGTGTATGTGTTCTTTGTCCAATAGAAATTCCTTCGCAGCCTAGGAAAAGCACATATCAAAGTGATCGCTCGACCTAGGGTCTTCTTACCAATCCCAATATGGTACAAATCTGACCATGCAAATAGATGTCTTGGTGTCGAACATGGAAGAAACCACTTGATTACCGGTCAATGGTGTGAACCGTTAACAAGTGCGAGGGAGATCACCATTAATGTCAATGATTCCCAAGGTACCCTAGTACATTCCAGCGAATGTGAATGGATGAGATAAAGTCGAACACTCATGGAATCATTTGATCAGAGGTCAATGATGTAAAGCTACTGTCGAATGTGAGGAGGCCTGCCATTGAGGCATGCAGGTCCCAAAGTACTAACTGGTTTCTAAGTCTGATTCTCGGATAATGTGTTGGAGTCGACAGGAATAGACTCATCGAGGGAGGGCATTGATGTATCCCCCATCAACGACACGAAACGAACATGGAGATGTAATTGGCAGATCAAACGGACATGGAATGACACAGGTTTTGAGGCAAGATATTTTGGATGGCTGACTCTTGAGGCGGATACTTCCCTTGAACACTGAGGCACAACAACAAAACGTGACATGGACCAAAACTATGCAATGGGTATTGTGACTTGCGTCGGGTGACCCAAAGGAGCGGAAGGAACTTGAAGGATTGGCTTAGTGCAGAGGTTCAACGGATTATGATATGAGCAAAATGACAAAGTGCCATGTTCAAGGGCGACTCTAAGAATTGCTAGACAATGTTCTCAAGAGACTGCTCAGCTTGCTCCTTTCAATTTTTCCCCCATCCAGATGGATGAGTACCTCTTTTTGATTTAATGAGCTCGAGGAGGATAACACATGCTCGATATAACTCACCTTCGGTAATTTCCTCTTCCTTTGTTTAACGAACCGGAAGAAGTAAGGGTTCGGTCCCATGTGGGCCTATCGATGTGTGCTTTAACGAGTCCAAAGACAGAAAACTCAAAGGTTTTTCAGGATTATAGAGTTTGGAAAAACACTTAAAAGAGAACTCTTTCAGTTCATTTTTCGTACAGTAGTCCAATGAGACCGAAAAAGGGTTAAACTATCACTCGAAAGACGCCCTTTCTGACCTTTTAACGAGTGTGAAAGGAAGCAAGGTCACTCGACAATCTTTTCATATTTAGAGAGTCTGAAAAGGGTTTAAAGGAGACTCCAGGGGGGTTCCTTTTTCGTGTGTTCGTATCCGTACGGGTCCGAAAAAAGAGATAAAATTTTACCCGGTTACGTTCTCATATTGTCGAGCTTGAGAACGAACTAAGACTGTGCTCATAAGTGTGGCAAGGTGAATAATCCATCAGGACTGCCAGGAAACCTGCGATGCCAGAACTACAAACCAGGGTTTAGTGAAGCCATTATATCATTAGAGAAACCCAAAAAATGACCATATCTTATAAAAAATGAAAATTTATAAATAACAATTGATTGAAAATTCATTTACCATTTCATTTTGCAAGGATTTTTGGAGTAGTGGAGAATCTTGTTTTGAAGCAAATCTTGTTTTTCTCGCTGCGGGAGCTACGGTTCACCGTTTTGCTCGTCGTTTGGACCAGGTAGGTGTCCATATCTTGCTCTCTCAATTGTATGGCTTCACATTCATTTTCATAGCATTATTTATTTTAAAACACGAAGCCCTAAGTCACCCCAATTGGAACCAAATCGACCTCTTTTAAAAATTAATGAAAAAGGAGAATTCTTTTACAAAAAATGCTTTAAAGAAGGATGGTTAAGATGTCGACATCCTTGTGGTCAATTAGACAGGTCATTTTTTGTAAAGGAACTCATAAAAAATCTCCCCAAATGCCCACGCAGCCCCCAAAGTCGTTTTGAATTTTTAAAACGTTTTTATCATTATTTGATAAATGCTAAATGTTTAGGGGAGGGCGTGGTGGTTAAAAAGAGTGAGTGGTTGCATCTAGATGGTGTGGGAATCTTATTTTATGTTTTAAATTGCTTTTGAAAATCGTCGAAATTGCCAAAACGTGGAAATAACGAATTTCTTGATTTTTTTGTTTTGTAGGTAACTTCGGCAATCATGATTGAATGGAGAGAGAGGGAACATGAGATGGATGACTTAGCCACCCTACAGAGTCCTCGTATGCGGGCCTCTTTGCGAGCTTGTGTCTTACTCAAGTTCTTCAAGTTACAAAAAATGAAGAGAGAGGTTCTATTGCTCGAGTATATGATTGGCCTCTGGGACGTTGCAGAACAAGGGTTCTGAATCGGCACACAACTTTTAACCATTGAGTTAGAAGACGTGTACTTTTTGACCGACCTCTCGAAAAGAGGGGTCCCCATATCTTTCACTGGGCAGAGGGCGCTACCTGAACAAGTGGACGTGTATCTGGCACGGCATTGCATTCCAGGAGCAAGGTTGGTAGGGGGCAGGATCCCTATCAAGGATATTCGATATTTTCCCCTCCGATCTATACTATTTGCTATCACAAGCGTGATAGGCAGCACTAGCGCCCATCTGGCATCGAGATCACAGGTGGCTTATGGTGTTCATTGTTTGGAACCAACACTGTTCAACTGGAGTGTAGCGTTCCTTCAAAATGTGAAGGAGCAGATTTCACGGTGCCGGACTGGACAGAAGCAGTTCGGCTATGGCTCATTTTTGGTCTCATTTTTTCTAGAGCGCATCCCTCAAATGCAGCCTCAGATACCATTGGCGGTATGAACAGTGGATGAACCTAGGATGGAGAGGTGGACCAGTCTGTCTCCAAGGCTAGTTTCAGAGTCAGAGTTCCATTTCACTGGCGATTTCTTTGCCTGGCTGAGACGGCAGTACCTTTGGATAGAGGACTTCCCTTATGCCGATGTAGATTTCCATGGGAGCATGGACTTGATTTTTCCCACAGGGGAAGACTGGGATGAGTCAGGTAAGAGATTGAGCCATACCTTGTCTAGTTTTTGTTTTTAAGTTTTTGATGTATATGTATTTTTTTTTTTTTGGGGGGGGGTATGTAAAAGAGTTTTAACAGATGTATTGTTTCCAGCATGCAGACAAGGGAGCAGTGCATCCGGTTGATATACTGGTACCAGTACGTCGCGAAGGCATCCCGATCGCAGCAGATCCAGCAGTACCAGCAGTAGGTCTCCGAAAGGTTGAGAGAAACCTCCAAGGCCTTACGATGGGCATCCCTCCTCTGCGGAGGGGGGAAGTGCCTTTACATCTGTAGCGACACACTGTAGGAGTACCGGAGAATATCAATTCTCTGTTGAGGCACGTAGTGCGCGCAGTAGTGTGTTACTCGCAGCACAATGTAGTGCGGGGAGATTAGAGTCTCTCCGGTGATCATGTTTTGTATGCCTTGTCAGGCGACGTTGTATGGGTGGGAAGGCCCAATATTTTTCTCTTCTACACACTTTTTGATGTAATGCAAACATTTCAGTCACGCCATATATATATATATATACAGTTTAAATTTTTTATGATGCCAATGATTTGTACATGATGATGTCTGTGATGTGCTTTAATTTACATGTAATGTACAGTTTCACTTTCTTTAAATCTTATATGTGGGCAAGATACCGATCCATGATATAATTAGCTAACGAATCCGAAACACTATTAAGTTCTCTCATAATGTGTCTATATTCAATGTAACCGAACATTCGTTCAAGATGACGAACTTGCAAGTGTATACGTAGCAGGATAGGACTACGGATAGCGTAGATGCGGTTGAGTTGATAAACCACGAGTTGGGAGTCTAAGTAGATAATGATGCGAGAGATACCTAGAGAGGAGGCTTGGGTCAACAGTCCAATGACAGTGTGATATTCTGCCATATTGTTGGTTGCTGGTCCTAAACAGATGCCTCCTGAACTCACCACCTCGTCAAACTGGTAAATAACCCAAGCTGTTGAGGCAATGTTCTGGGTATGTCAGCTGGCGCCATCCACGAAACCAAAAAAGATAGGAAAGGAAGACGTCATCTGCGCATGAAAACACAGGCACAGTCATGAGTGGCAACGATAAAGACTCGAGCACGCGAAAGAAATAGACACACCAAACTAAATACAATAATGTACAAAGTACAGATGCTAGGTGATCTAGGCATAGTACTTCTTAAGGTAAAGCCCGTTTTGGGGCTCTCCAAGGGAAATTCCATCATGATCAACTAATTCGTAGGCACCTTTATGTAGGACATGCTTCAAGATGTAAGGACCGTGCCACATGGGTTCTAACTTTCCTGTCCCTAATTTATCGTGAGCTTGGTCATAAATGAGGACTAAGTCTCCTTTTGCGAAAGTCTGAGGGTGGACGAATTTTTCATATTGACTTTTAATTCATTTCTGATGTGTCTCATTGACAAGAGCAACATCGCGATGTGTTTCATCCAGTTTGGATAGATATAAAAATTGTTCTTCTTCGGTAGAAGTATGGGGCAGGAGTTCTACTTTCAGTTTGAGTGATGGAATCTCACACTCGATTGGTAGAATGGCTTCAATGCCATAGACCAACTGGAAATGAGTAAATCCAGATCAAGTTTTCACAGAGGTGCGATAGGCCCAGAGAGCGGAGAACAGTTGTAAATGCCATGATGTTTTGTTTTCCCCTACCATGCATTTAATCATGGTTTTTAGGACTTTGTTGATAGCCTCAACTTGTCCGTTCGCCTGAGGGTAGTAAGGGGATGACTTTTCATGGCTAAAACCCAATTTGACATGTAACTCGCTCATCATCTGGTTTTTGAAGTGTGCACCATGGTCAGTGACAATGGCGCGTGGTACACCAAAATGAGTTATGATGTGGTTGAAGAGGAATAGAGCTGCAGTACGACCATCATTCAGGAAGGTAGGCATAGCCTTAGCCCATTTGGTGAAGTAGTCGACGACGACGATGATGTAACCGTGCCCCCCGGCTGAGGTAGGCTTACATTGCATGAAATTGATGCCCCATTTGGCAAAGGGGCCGATGGCGATAATGGGATGCAGCACCATAGGGTGGGTGCGTGCCTTCTTGTTAAAGATTTGGCAGGGTGGGCATTTTTTGAGGGCCTCGATGCAATCTTTGAAAATCGAGGGCCAAAAGTAGCCGGCACGTAGGATTTTTTGGGCTGTGTCCATCTCGGAAAGGTGATCACCACAGGTGCCAAGGTGACAATTGTTTAAAATGCGTTCAACCTCCTCGTGAATCAGGCATCGCCAAAGGATGGTGTCAATACTACGGCGATACAAAGTGTCGCCGAGAATGATGTAGTGGCGAGAGTGGTGACGAATACATCGACGCTCTTCGCGAGAGATGTTGGGCTGAAAACGTTGGGTTTGGAGGTACAGGAGAATGTCTCTGTACCAAGGATAAGAGGTGCTGATGAGGAAGAGAGATTCATCGGGGAGAGAGTCTCTAGGTTCAATGTTTTCATTGGCACGAGGGAGAGCACAGATGAGCTCGGAAAACACCAGGGATTTTTTGGCTTTAGCCTTTGTAAGCTCGAGATCGAATTCTTGGAGAATAACGATCCATTTTGAATATTTTCCCCCAAGTACTTGACGTTTCAAGACGTGGTACATAGGGTTGGAGTCTGCGATTACCGTGGTGGTGCGTAATAAGATGTAGTGGCGAAACCTTTGGACAATGATAACGGCTGCTAGAGCCAGTTTCTCGACATGCGAATATCTGAGTTCGGGTCCAGATAAACTCTTGCTCAGATAATAAATCACATGTTCTTCGTTGTTGCGGTCTTCTTGAACTAACACCATTGCGATGGTGGAAGTGGAAGCGGCCAAGTAAAGGATATAATCCTTTGTATATTCAGGGGGATGTAACAAAGGTGCATGGTTCAAAGCATGCTTGAGAGCGTCGAATGACCGTTGAGCAACGTCGTCCCAGATGAAAGGGATGTTCTTTTGCAATAACCGCATAAATCCTTTAGTGATCTTGGCATAATTGCAGATGAAACAACGAAGAAAATTTGCTTTGCCTTGCAAACTTTGGAGTTGGGTTAAATTGATAGGTGGAGGTAAGGCTAAGATTCTTAAGAACTAAAGATCTGAATACAAAATATCACAATAGATCCAAATATATCTGAATACAATTACCACACAAGATATATGAAACCATATAGAAAACCACAACTTTATTATAGAAACCCTTGAGGTAGGGCAACACCATACAATGGATCCTATTATGGAAGGGATCCTCTCATGTTCACTTGCCTCTTCGAGGGGGCGACCTCCTAATGAGCTACTGCTCCAAAGACAATACTTCTCTTCATGTTTCATTACATTACTTGAACCCCTTTATATAGTTCTACCATCACCTAAGAACATTCTAGAAGAGGAATAATCTAGAAGTAGAACCTTCTAAGAAGTCCTCTTACATTTATTATATTTAACTACCATAGTGGGCCTTATTTAATAATATAGTGGACCTAGTCCACCTTACATTGAATGACCTCCACTATTATCACTATGGGCCCTCTGGGCCCC
>ML802950.1:157872-194278 GCA_009831015.1 Picea engelmannii
GATGTTCTCTACAGAAGGTGGAGTAGAGTTATCAAATGAAATATGGAAGTGGTTGTCATCCCAGAAATGACAACTATCCATATACCAATCATCACAATCGGCCTCAAAATCATACCAAGCATATATTTCTTGATTATATTCATTCATGAGGCCATCCATAAGAAATCTTTTCTGCATGTTATTCAATGAATCTTGAATACTACGAAAACTATCATTGAGGTCGTCTGTGAGACTATCTGTGAGACGGACTGTGAGGCCATGTGCAAATGCATCCAATGTGTGAAACAATTGGGCTTTGAATGATTCAAGAATTTCTTTCAAGTTTTGAGAAGAAATAGCCATCTGAGCATCCTATGAATTCTTCGATCCTGCAGCCGTCACGAAAAAACCCAAAAAATAGACCCAATAATTTTCTGCAGAAAATCGCGGCTTTTTCTGGAAAAACCCTAAAAAACTGCTGAAGTTAAAATGCTCATAACTTCACTTCCCGGACTCCGTTTCGGTTGATTTTTTTTTTGAAATTGGGTGAAATTGTGAGAGGAACTCAGATATGTAAGTTATTTTGGCAAATGCATCCTCCAAATGATACAAAAATAAAAACAAATTGCAGATTTTAAAACCTCAATATCTTGACCTTTCGGACTCCGTTTTGGATGATTTGTTTTTTCAACTTGGGTGTTTTTCTGAGAGGAACTCAGATATACAACCCTTTTCTGCAAAATTTTCACAGAAATATACTGAAAATGTCTGGAATGTCGCGGCCCTCTTTTTTTCTTCTCCGAAAAAAAAATAAATTCTGCAAAAATAAAAAATATTTGCCCACAACTCCGGCCAAGGAAAGTGCTCTGATACCAATTGTTAAGAACCAATACTAGATCTGAAGATATAATCACCACAAATACTAAATAGACAATAGATCCAAAAAGCAATATAGAAGAAACCACACTTTATTATAGAAACCCTTGAGGTAGGGCAACACCATACAATGGATCCTATTATGGAAGGGATCCTCTCCTGTTCACTTGCCTCTTTGAGGGGGAAACCTCCTAATGAGCTACTGCTTCAAAGACAATACTTCTCTTCATGTTTCATTACATTACTTGAACCCCTTTATATAGTTCTACTATCACCTAAGAACATTCTAGAGGAGGAATCTTTTAGAAGTAGAACCTTCTAAGAAGTCCTCTTACATTTATTATATTTAACTACCATAGTGGGCCTTATTTAATAATATAGTGGACCTAGTCCACCTTACATTGAATGACCTCCACTATTATCACTATGGGCCCTCTGGGCCCCCCCACTACCTCTCTAGCTACCTTACAAAGATGGCCTTGATCTTTAAGGGATCCACCCTGATCCCATCTTTGGAGACAATGAAACCAAGGAGTTGACTGGATTCGACAGCGAAAATGCATTTGTGTGGGTTTAGACGAATACGGTAAAACCTACATCGCAGAAAAATCACGCGTAAATGATCAATGTGATCGGATTGATTTAGCAAATGTGCGGGTAAATCGTCGAGATACGGTTCTGCTATGTGTTTGATGTCATGAAAAGCATACGACATGGCTCGATGGAAAGTGGCTCTAGCATTTTTAAGGCCAAAAGGCAGCTTTCGGTAGGCGAAAGTTCCCCAAGGGTAGATGAAGGTTGTCTTGTGTTGATCTGTAGGCAAGATTTCAATCTGGTTATATCTAGAAAATCCATCCATGAAAGAGAAGATTATGCTCCCCGTGCAATTATCGATGATTTGGTCGATGAAGGGCGTAGGGTAGTTGTCATTAGGACAGGCTTTGTTGAGGTCTCGATAGTCAACGCAAACACGGATGTTCCCTTGTTTCTTAGCAACCGAAACAAGGTTGGAGACCCATTCGGTTAAAGGGACGGGATAGATGAAGCCAGATTTTAGAAGTTTTTCAACTTCTGCCTTTATAGCTGTGATTTTCTTGGGATGAACCGGGCGAAGCTTTTTCCGAACCGGTTTTGTGCCAGGGTAGGTTTTGGTTTCATGTACGACGATTGAAGGGTCGATCCCTATCATTTCCTTGCAACTCCATGCAAAGACATTGCAAAATTCCTTGAATAAAGCGGTGTAAGAAATCACTTCGTCGGGTGTGCAATTAGCACCAAGGTTGATGTTTTCCACGACACCTTCTTTGATTGAAATGTCAATCGTGATCGTGGTGGAGATGTTACCCATGTTCCCCTCAGAGAGAGTATCTTGTGCAAGGATAGGAGATTGCGGATCTTTGGTAACATCGGGAGGGAAGACAGATTGTATGTCTTGGTGGATTTCTTCCAAAGGTGGAAGGAAAGAGGATCAATGGTGGTTATCATCCCAAGGTAAGTCGTCAATGCTGAGCATTTCCATGATGGATTCGTCCGAAGGAAAAATGTGGGAAATGTAATCGACGGTAGATGATAGGGAATCCAACCACGAGGGGACCGAGTAAGTGTTGGGTGCCAATCGATGTGAAGTATTTGAAGAGGGAGAGGTAGATTGAATAGTTACGTATGCGGGCTCGGCTGGGATAAGTGACATAGTGTCACCAAGCACATCGAATTCCAAAGGACTAGGTACAATCCAAGGGTCAGATGATTCCAGGGATTGATAAGGCATAGTCGAAATCATATTGACGGCGGCAATATGATGTGCGGTAGGTGGAAGTGGTGTAGGGAAAGTACCCATGAGGCTAGAATCTTTCAATAAGCCAACACCAACACTTTCATATGTAACCGGGTGGTCTCCCAAAAAAGGAATGTTGTTGGTAGCAGAGATACGAGTGTCGGGTGTACAGAAATCAAGCTGATCGATGGTAACAATATTTCCTTGATGGGAGAATTGTACACATCGAAACACCGACGAGGCGATGGAAGTCATGGCATAGAACCAACTTCTTATAAGTAGTAGGTTGTAATTGAGGTGAGCATCGACCACCTTGATGTCAACGGTAACAGTTTTTCCGCCCAACTGAACGACTAAGGATTGTAGTAATCCGTGAGGATGAAAACCTCGTCCATCAAAGGCACGTAACATGGTAGCGGATTTATTAAGGGCCGGTGATTTCAAGCCTTTCCAACAGGATAGAGACATGACACAGGTGGAGGCTCCCTCATCCAGGATAGTCCGGTGGATTTGTTGATTGTG
This sequence comes from Picea engelmannii, assembly GCA_009831015.1. Taxonomy (NCBI): domain Eukaryota; kingdom Viridiplantae; phylum Streptophyta; class Pinopsida; order Pinales; family Pinaceae; genus Picea; species Picea engelmannii. The sequence continues at coordinate 161,024 of ML802950.1, forward strand.
GACAACAACATCGATTTGGAAAGCTAGCTGGTGGGAGAGTTGCAGTTGATGATCATCCAGATTAAATGTGATATTGTTTGATGACTGAGGATCAAAAGCGCTGATGGTGGCTAAGAGTGTTCTACGTTGGCTGGGGTAGTGTTGTAGAACTTCCAAGGCAGACATGGCACACGGGACCTGGGCCAAATATTCTACAATGTTGTAATTTTGGGCCGCCCGTGAATTAGGATTGAAGGTAGATTTCTGGATGGTGCTCTTAGGAGGGCGTAAGATAGAGTCAAAAGAAGGTTTCTCAATCTGGAGTGGCCCGGATGGGGGGCTAATAGATGGAGGATTGGCAGAGGATGGCAACGGGTCTGATGGAGAACCGTTAGCAATCTTCGATTTATCAGGTTTAATTGGTGTGTCATATGTCGCAGAACGAGTGGTTAGATTAACTCCGTTAAACATCTAAATGTGGGCACTTGTCGAGGCCTCATCATGGGGTTGGTTGGAACTGCCTCCCAGCGTGCGGGTTTGTGCAACCAATGATTGTTGCTGCAGAAAAGGCTGAGTGAGCACAGCGGGTTGCGAATTTCCTTTGAAAATTTTAGCCACTTCATCGCGATGTGGGCAGTCTCGAGTGTAGTGATCGTCGCCACAAATGAGACATGGGAATTTCGGTTTTCATTGTGGTTGTTTTCCAGCGGCAGGGGTTTGTGGTTGGGTTTTGGGTTGTTTGTTGTTATTGTTCTTCTTTGGTTTGTTTCTCGCTTTCTTCTTGCCCCCAAGTTGTTGTGAAGGGGTTGATTGGACTGCATTCACATCAGAGACCTGAGTTTGAGGGGGGGTAGAAGAGGGTGCAGTTGGACTGGGAGCGGCCGTGGAAGCGGGCCGCTGGATCGTTCCAGTAGACTGGGTAGCAGATTGAGTCTTGACGGAGCCAATAACTCCATCCGCATGAGAAGAAGTCAATGGTATGGATGGATCATTAGAGGCACGGGTAGCGTTCGGTACCAACTCATATAGAGTACCAGATTGTGAATAAACTAAGTCTAAGTACTGAGCTCGAGCAATGGCTTCTTCCTCGGTGATGACACCGCCCATGGTAACATCACGAGCAATCTGGGGTAACAGTGATTTCGTGAACCATTCTGCTAACAATTGGTCAGGAATGACCGCTTTGATATGATTGGAGATATGTATAGAAGTTGTATGATGAAGGGAGGTTAATAGTTCAGTACCTGTCTCGTATCGAATGGGTAGCTGGAAGTGCGTGAGGAAGGACATGGCGAGGGAGTTGAAATCGTGAAAAGATGCACGTGGTAATTCAATATACCATTTCGTTGCGGAACCCGTAAGTGTTCGTTGGAAAAGACACAAACGAATCGAATCATCCATGAGGGAGTTGGATGAACACCATAAATGGAAGGTCATCACATGGTTGTTCGGGTCTTCTCCAGACTTTCCGTCAAATTTTGGGATATCAGAAGGGAGTTTAGCTGGAATAGTTGGCCAAATCGGAGAATGATAAATGGGATCATTCATTAACCGAGACAAGTCTGGAAGGTCCAGGGTAGCTAGAAAGTGTAGTTTTCGGTTAACCTGTGGGTAATGCTGGTGTGGCAGAGGAACACCAGTGGGGCCTAATATTGGGTTATGTGGATAATTATAACTCGTGGGCCCTCTCATGTGAGGTTGGTTTTGACCAAGGTACATAGGATTTGAGATGTTTTGAGAAGTATGTGTGAGCGGAGGGTAACCGGATGGGTTTTGTGGGTTATAAGGTGGGTTTGGCATTTGTCCATAAGGGGGTTCTTGCAGAGTCTGAACATTTTTTCCTGTGGAGGCATGTGGGTTTCCTTGAAAAGGGATGCTCCATGGATTGAGTATGGTGGACACATTTTGTCCTTGTGCTTGATGATAGACAACGGATTGAGGCTGCCCCCCAGCATGAGGGTGCCTCCCGAATGGAATTTTTCCTCCAGTGGGAGGATGCCCCCCAGCATTAGGGTTCCCTCCGAATAGAATTTGTCCACCGGTGGGAGGATGCCCCCCAGTTTGAGGTAGATTTCCCGGGATTTGAGAGCCAGACGTCAATGACTGACTGGTGCCGCCGATCGGGTTAGGACCACCAAGACCGGTCCCTCCGAGTTGTTGGATAGGTATGGAACTTCCCGGTATAACTTGGGTAGTGGTTTGGGCAGTGGTGGCAGCTGAAGCATTCAGTGCCCTGAATCCAAAAGGAAGTGTAGGTCTTGGTGTTATAGGGGTGCCAATCAGAGCTTGATTGACTACCGCGTTACCGATGGGGATAGTCGGGATGTGTTGGGTCATTGTCGAATGGGCCGTTTGGAGGGGAATAGTAGACCTTGGGCCAACAGACGGTGTTTTCGGATCAATGGTTGGTGTGGTTGTAAAAGTGGTGGTACCGATGAAGTGATTTGGAGGTACAATGTAGGAAAAAGGTGCATCGGCACCTTCCCCTGTTCCATAAAGATCTCGCACCATGCATGGTGGACTTCGAACAACGTCTGCGGTCCAAAAGGGGTCATTGGCTAAAGGGTTTTGATAAGACCCAGCCGGAATGTCAGAAGGATTAACGACAACAAACTCTCTAGTGGAATTCAGGTGGAGGATCTGTTGTTTGTATCCCTCTGGAATGCGGTAAGCTTCCGGAGATTCTGAAACAATTCGAAAATTCTCCAAAGGAATGGGAACTTCTTCCTGGGAAGTTGTAGTATTTTGAACCTCACTCTGTTGAGGAGATCCCTCCATAGAATGAGGGGGTAAAGGGGTGTTTCCTTCCATATTTTCTGGAGGAAGTCCCTGTAGCCTCCGCGAGCGACGTGGAGGGTCGATGTTGGCGGAAAAGAGTCTGCGAAAGAAATCTATGGCCAACTAACGAAAAGAAACAGCACACGCTAAAAAAATCTAAGAATCACAACCAGGCAAACAAGACCTTCTTTTGATGACCGTACTAGTTGGTGATTAAATCCAACGTCACGTGATCAAGTCCAGAAGGGGTGGGGATAGGGTGGAACAGTTACAATGGTGACCTGCTTAATAGACTTATGCCTTGGTGCAAGCTTCCATGCAGTTATTGTGGATTTACCCTCCAAGGAGCCCGAGTGAGTTTGACCAATGTCTGCTCCAGGTACAGTGATACTTCCCGTCACCGTCACCTTGTGTAAGACCCTAAAGATTATGGCCACTAAGGTTACCAATTTGCATTCAGCCCCTGGGCGAGAACAGTCGACAGTCCGATCCGAACGTACGGACAGGGTATCAAGCCCAAAATCAACTAAAAAACTTCCACACAGTAATTGTGGATTTACCTCAAAGTGATCCCCATAATACGATCTGACCACCACAATCAGTTAAACCACGGAGGGTTAGTCCCCGTAGCTTATCTGAATGCGACCTCGTGCGTAACCCCTGTGTGAGAGGGGGATCCCAGGCAGACTTATACGATGATTGGATTTGACTCTCCCTAACTCAGGATGCGAGTGTTTGTTTTGGAAACTTTGGAGAGTTATGCTCACAACCCTAATCCAAAGTACTAAACTTAGTCTACTGTTGATGGAGGATCCTAGAAAAGAAAAAGTTCTAGGTAACTTTTAATTAGCATTGATTTTATGGTTGTTCTTTACGCAAAGGGGTGCATGGAAGTGAAACCGATGGGATTATAACTCATACCCAAAGAATGCATTGAATATGATAAGCAGTCATTTCTTTTCGATGAACATCTATCTAAGGGAGAGAGAAATTTCTTTTTCACTAACAAGCACAAATACGGAGTGTCCTCAAACAATTCTTTTTCTCGATCAAATCCTGATGTAATGCTAAAGCTTTCAAATTCCTTCTAATATGCACAATCAATCATGCATATGCTTTTTGTTTTTTGTATATGAATAATGATCAATTCAACACAATGCTCGTATTGCTAATTATCTTTTTGTATGAATGAAAATCAAACTAGCACAAGAAAAAGTCATACAAACAATACACCTTTTGTTGCAATCAAAACAAAAAGCGAAAGAAAAGAAATAATCAAAGAAAAAGACAAACTTCACACCCAAAAGAAGAATTTGAAGAACAATGATCTTTGACTAAAATTGAGATGAAGAGGTCTATAGGCCTTTGATGACCTTCACCAAGGTTTTTACTCAGTTGATGAGAAGAGAAACATGATGCATGGGTCTCAAACTCCAATCAACAAAAAAACCAATAACAATAGTGAAGAAGGCTACAAGATCCAACTAGTAAGATGTTTATTCTTCAAGAAAAAGACAGATGTCAAGGCTGAAAAGGAAGAAACATTGGCTCACAAGGTTACTCAGCAGAGAATACACAGAGGCAAAACCCAGAAAAAGCAATTCTGGGAGGTTTTTTGGGCCAAAGAGGGCTAGCGCTCTGTCTCCAAAGGCAAGGAGCATTATAGCACTCTGTTCTAGGCTATGGGGGAGCGCTGGCACTCTGTTAACACTAGGACAAGGGCGCCAGGGTCTAAAACTCCCAAAAATGTCAAAAAATAAAAAAATTGCAATTCAATTTCGACAATTATGCTGAGTGTGATGAGGTAAGGAGACAATCATCTCATGAAACCAATCAAAAGAGGAGTGAACCAGGTATGAAACAATCAAGGGATAGAACAAGGTCAATGAGGAGAAAATTAAAACAAGAAGTTTCGATTTGAGGCTATCCCCCCAATGGAGTCACCAGTTTCTGTTGTAGGAAAATCTCCCTGCGAACAGGTAGATCGCCTCTAAGAGCTTGACCCTAACTCTAGACAGAAAATGCTTAACATGGACACCGAATTCCTTTCAAATCTATCTAAACTAACACATGAGAAAGAAGGATGACAGAAGTACCTCTTTATTGACGTTTTGTCCCTGCACGCTCCTAGTTGCGCTTCGATCCTTTGCTTCTCGCTGGATCCTATGGACAAAACAAGATACGACCACTTCCTACTCTATTGATATTAGCTTGAAAATAGATCTATCGATTAATGATAAGTTCATGTGACATCAGACACAAACTAGAAAGAAACAGGCCAAGTGTGTCATCTTGATGAGAATAATGACAACAGTACTTACAATCGTAGATGCGAATGCGACAACTTCGTCAAGTCCTCTTCGTCTAACCCTTGCCTGAAAGATTCACAACCTGGACAACAACAGCTTCAGGGATCACTCTCTTTTGGCTGACTGTGTATTTTCTCCAAGATCATAAGTTTCATACCAGCAGTTCTTTCCCCTTTCCACCATCATAGAGCCTGCTTATATAGGTTAAGAGGAGCTTAACCTCTTGAGTTATCTTTAGAACCAGTTAGGAACTTCCTCCTCAGATCAGGGATCTCTTGATGAAACCAAGAATTCGAACACAACTGCCTCCTAATCTTGAAAGATCCTCCCCTTATTCTCCTCAACGGGCCAACTACTGCCTCATATTAGGCAGCGCTCCCTTAGAAGGGGCATCAAAGCACTGTAGTGCTCCCTGGTAAGTTTTGGAGGGGCTCCAATGCTCTCAAGATGAGCAGTGCTCCTTCAGAGGGGGCAGGGGAGCATTTTAACTCTCCCTGGAGCCTTATAGGGGAGCACCAGCGCTCCTAGGGCTGATATAGGGGAGTGCTCCCCCCTCAAAACCTCTGTTTCAGAGCTCTCTTCAGGTGTCAAGAGTTATTTGTCTTCAGTAAACCAATTCTTCTTCTTCAAATCAAGCATATGAGATGTTTTAAGTGTCTCCTTAGTGTCGTCGGCATGGCAGTATGCTCGAACATCATTTGCGACACTTGTGACCAACTTGCGACACCTATGAAAGTTGTAAGGAGGATGCGACACTTACGACAATTGAGAGGAACATGCGACACTTATCCAGCTGACTAATTTTGACGTGTAACAGTAGAAACAACATAAGTATCAGGAAAAACATCAGCAACAAGTTATCAGTTACAATGACCGAGGTAGTGACAGATTGGTCTACATTTACATTTCAGGGTGGCTAGACAGGTCAAAGAAAGGGGGTTGTAGCCTGCTTTCGGTTGGAGCTGGTAAATTAGGGAGTTGGAGCTTCCTTCAGGTTACAACCTGTAAATAGGGGGTTGGAGCCTCCTTTCAGTTGTAGCCAGAGAAATAGCAAGTTGGTGCTTCTAATGAATGTACTCTTTGATAAATAAGAAAAACATTTTGTGGTTTTTTCCCACATTGGGTTTCCATGTAAAATTTTGGTGTACTTTGTTTATGTGTTGTTTATGCACTGAATTATGGTACTGATGATACATTGAATGCTAATGATAAAATATTGAATATTATTGAATAATTTATTTGTGGTTAAAGAAAGAAAAGTGCTCATATTGATTCACCCCCCCTCTCAATATTCCAATAGAAAATTGCATTAGATCTTGTAATACACAAATGGGTTACAAACTCGACAAAAAGAGTCTTAAAAATATTGATCAAGAATACTCCAACACCAATCATGTTCATTAACATCTCTATGATGAAAAATTATTATATTCTACCATATGCCTTATGAAATTAATTTTTATTAACATGGGATACAAAACTAGGGATTTCACCCATTCCATCCTCTTTGAAAAAATAGGGTATTCCCACATAGGATGAATACCTTCATTAATGTAACAACACCTGATCCCCTAGTTCTCATTTAGGCTAATGGGGTGTCAATTTGTTTTTCAACTACTTCATACCTCCAATTAGACTTCGTAGATTGATTATGCTCGTCTGGAGCTTTCCAACGACTATAACCATGCTCAATTTTAAGCTCTGGATCAAAAGTTACAACCCTCCAATTTTTTTGTGCATTTGGTCCTCAATTCCACCTGGCACCCTGGTACACGTGTCACTTGATGTGGCACTAACATGGTGTGGAAGTGGTAGCTAATGTGGTAGTTTCCACCCATCTCCTCGGTTATCTTATGTTGGGTCTATTTTATTAATGTCTATGATCTATTCAATTTCCTTTTATACCATTGAAGTTTACCCCATGAGAGTGTATCCACAAGGGGCTTCTCACACACTTCGATGACCTAATTATGAAAAATATAATGGTCCCAGAGGTCAGAAAATCGATGACCTAGGTTATGTCGGGGTTCTAACTAGCATGATGGTTAACTATCTACCTTCTACCTTTGAACATGCCCATGTGGGGTTCCACGTTAATAAACGATTGACGTTCAACATGTCCGCACTATGATCAATGGCCTTGATCATCTCTTGGAGTCATACTTCGAACCCTTCAGAGTGGTACCCCAAAAATCTCTCAATTCAACTCACTTCCTAGCCTCGCTTACGCAGAGTTCTATATGGCATTTGAGATGGTGCTTAGGACATGTGGCCCTACCCAAATCCACCACCTGGATCGACAAGTGGCACTCAGGCCATTTCTAACCAGTGGCACATCGTTCTTGGTGCTAACACCTTTCCTTGGCTTATTAGATGGATGATGTCATCCCTATCACCATGACATCACCTTCCTCCTGGCCTCGTCCAGGTGAGATCCTCCAAGATCTATGATCATGATTATCTTTCATCCAAGATCCAATTGATGACCATGATTACTCCTCAAATTTCCTCCTTTGGAGTGTTTCTATGACCACTTTAGAATTCCCTCCAAAAGTCAACTCTGAACTAACTCTTTTGAACGAACTTTGCTCTGAAATACCAACGACTATATCCAACGACCATGATCACTCCTCCTTATGATCTAACAATCATTGATAATAGCACCTTTCCAAGGGATCAAACTCGAAACGGATACATAACAACAATAGTGGAGGGTACGTGATGGTGGAGAGAAGAACCCCCAAATTGAATGAATGCATCCATCCAAAAAATGAACTAAGGTTTTCTATTTTGTTTTCATTCTCTTGAAGTGTCGCTTGTTAGTTATATAATTTCCCTTTTGAACCACTTGGTGATTTGTTCCCCTATTCCAAATACTTAGGACAAAAATCATGTCCTTTCATTTTTTCCATTGTTAGAAATATTTTATTAATATTTACTTAGTTTAAGTCCCATGGCTTATCTCTCTTCCTAGACCTTTATCCCCCTTCCCATCTAGTCGAGTTTATCTTCCCATACTCTTTCTGTTGGAATGGTCTACAACTATGATGCTTTTTCTTTAAATTCAAAGTGAAGTCACATCATACAAAATAGGCTCACTAGCCCAAATAGTTCCTAGCTCACTAGCCTATGCGCACAACTGTAATTACATTTCAATTGGGGTTTAGAATAGGGATATTGCATTCCCCTCCCCCTTATTTATGCACTATCCTTAGTGCAATATAGACATATATACACATTTAGAAACAAAAATTTCAAAAATTTACAAAAAGATATGGATACTCTACTCACATAACATCTTGATGTTCCCAAGTTGCTTCTTCATGACCGTACCAAGTCCATTGCACCTTTATCATATTTATGACTCGATTCCATATATTCTTGGTTTTATGATCCAAAATGCATACTGGTTGTACTTGGAATTCTCCCTCTGGATATACCCAAATCACATTCCAAATAGTGACATGATTAGTATTTGGTGCATACTTTTTTAGTAAGGATATATGAAAAACATTATGAATAAGCATGCATGCAGGTAATGCAAACATATAAGCTACATGACCAATCCTTTCCATAACTTCGAATGGTCAACAATATCATGCTACTAGTTTTGAGCACTTTCCTAACCTTAGGGAACTTCTCCTTGTTTTTACTTTTAAAAATACATGATCTCCCACAGAAACTTCTCTGGAAGTTTTATGTTTATCAAAAAAAATTTCTTCAGGTCTTGGGAATCTATCAAGTTTTGTTTTATCTTCATTATTTTATCCTCCATATTCGTGAGTAATTATGGCCCAACTATTGTCCTATCAGTTGGATTTTCCCATCTTACTAGTGTGTTGCATCTTCTTCCGTAAGGTGCCTCAAATGGACTCATCTTTATATATGCTTGGTAACCATTGTTATAAGAAAATTAAACCAAGTGTAGATAATCCTACCATTTTGAGGGTTTTTCCATGACACAAATTCTCAGCATGTCCTCTATTACCTTATTGTCTCTCTCTATTTTCCCATCTAAATCAGAGTGATAAGTTGTGCTGAAATTTAAATCTGTTCCAAATCCTTTGAATAACCCCTTCCAAAAATTTGATGTTAACTTGGGATCTCTGTAAGACACAATCATCTTAGGTATACCATGAATTCTGGCTACTTCCTTCAAGTAGATATCATCAATGTTGGTTTCCTTGTGACTTAACTTTACATAAATAAAATGGGCAGCTTTTGTAAGCTTGTCCATAACTACCATAATAGAATCATGTTGTTTGGCATACTTGGGTAGCTTAGTAATAAAATCCATGGTTACAACTCTCCATTTCCACTAACGAATGGGAAAGGTTTGTAACAAATTAGTTGGGTGTTTGTGTTCAAATTTGACTTTTTTACTTTCAAGACACCTAACAATGAAATATGCAAACTCCTTTTTCATACCTACCCAATAGTCCACAATGTTTGGAACCCTTTCCTTAGGATCTTCCTCTGTATGTGCTGCAAATATTTGACATCCCTTTCTAAAAAAATTCTTCAACTGCAAGGATGAAACTTATCTGATAGTTACAGCTCTTGGAATACCCTATACTATTCTCAAGTTTCCCTCCTCATCCAAGCAAGTAAAGCCTTTATTGTAATAGTCTAAGACAGGATGGTGCTTGTCCAACCATTCCATACCATTGATGCAGTCATAAGATCCCAAGGGTATGATGTTCAGGTCTACCTTGATACTCATCCAATTCATGTTCATTGGACATGCCTTAACCATTTCATTAATTTTCCTTTTAGCTCCTGTAGCTAGTTGTACCAAACAAGGTTTTCCAAGTTTTATTTTTAATAATTGAAACCTTTATACCATCTTAGGATCTAGATAACTAAGAATAACACCCAAATAAATTAAAATGGAAATGGGTTGGTTGTTAATCGTACCTTCTAATTCAACCATGCGAGATTGAAATTCGACTTTCTTGTTTTCCAAGGCTGCTTAAATCCTGGGTACATTTCTTCCCATGTCTTCAATTGTTTCAACTCGTTGTACATTGTGAAGAGTCCTCACTTTTTCAGTTCTATGAGGACAATCCTGGTACATGTGGTCTCCATTACAACCCCAACACTTCATTGGTTGTTGCCTTGGTATTTGTCCCATGGTCTTAGTCATCCTGGGCTCCTTATGAGCTATTTGTCTTTAAATGTAATTTAAAAAAAATGATGTCTTGCTTCCCTTCTTCCTCTATTCCATATTACTTCTCTTCTCATCCTCCCAAGTATTTTGTAAATTCGGTCTTCCTCTATATTGATCATAGAGACATTTCTATCTTCTTATGGTCTCTTCCAGTGTCTTTGGATCATCATATTTTATCTTATCGCTAATAAATGATGGAATCCCACTCAGGTACCTTTGAATATTCACCTGTTCATCCTCGATAAAAGACACATACTTTAGCAACTCTAAAAATCTCCTTTCATACTTGTCTATGGTCATGCTCGAAATATTCAGTTCAAAGAACTCCTTCATTTTCTTATCATAGTAATGATTGGTTAAATATTTATTTTCAAAATATATCTTGAACGTCTCCCTCCAAGTAACCTTCTTCTCATCAATGTGTTGCACCTGTACAAACTAAACCCACCACATTGATGATTTTCCTTTAAGATGGTAAATTTGTATTCTCCCTTCTTCCCGAGAGGAATAATTATGTAGCTGAAAGTATTTTCTCATACCCAACAACCAGGTATCTGCATCCTCATCCTTCTTGTGCTCACCATAAAAGGTAAAATGCTTAATATTATTCATCTCTCCCTGTATCTCATCCACCCTAGATTTCTTCTTATGCTTCCTTATAGGGGATGGGCTTGACCTACTGCATGCTCTCCTAACTGAATGTTTAGGCGAGTACTGATAATGTATATCATCACTCCTCGACTCACTTCTTCTATCACAAGACTTATGCCCCTTTTCCTTGCTAGGCTCTAACTCCTTATCTGTTTTCTTCTCTATTTTTTCCAACCTTTGTAACAACTTGACGATGAAATCATCTTGGTATTCCTTGTCTTTCCTAAGCCTCTCCTTATATTCTTTATAACTTTAGGCATATTTTTGCATATTCTTGATGGTTTTCACCCAATTTATGCTTTCATATTTACCCTTATCATGTGCATTGGATTCGGTTCTCTCATTGCTCATGTTGATCCACTGTCGCCTGATTTCCTCCCCTTGGTTGGAAATCCTTTGTGTATATTCCCTTTCTATCATGAATTTTTTGTTTGATTTGGTTTATATACTCTTAATTCTGCAAAATGTGTAGGTAGTAAGATTTTTCAGACAAAAATAATATAACAATTTGTAATTACTAAACTCATTTTAGCATTAATACATAAGTCCTATAATTGATATTTGGCCCATCAAGGCCTTGTGTTGAAACTAGAGCTCTGACACCACTTATGACATCATCTGATCCCCCAGTTCTCGTTCAGGTTTATGGGGAGTCAAAATTTTGATTTTTTCAACTACTTTGTTTCTCGAATTAGACTTTGTAGATTGATTTTGCTCATCTAGATAATTCCATCGACTGTAACTGTGCTCAATTCCAATCTCTGAATCAAAAGTTACGTCCCTCCAAATTTTTCGGGCCTTTTATCCTCATTTTCACTTCAGTGCCATGTGACACCCCGGTACACATGTCACTTGATGTGGCACTAACATGGTGTGGATGTGGCAACTGATGTGGAAGCTACCACCCATATATTTGGTTATTGTATGTTAGGTTTACTACATTAACAAATTTGATTAATTCAGATTCCTTTATACTATCGAAGTTTACCCCATCAGACTATATCCACAAGGGGATTCATGTGCACTTCGATGACCTAAGTCTGACATATATAACAATCTTGAAGGGTGGAAAATTGATGACCTTGATCACGTCATGGTTCTAACTATCATGAGGGTTAATGATGTATCTTCTACCTTTGAACACGCCCTTATGGGGGTCCACATTAATCAATGGTTGATTGTCATTGTGTCTACACTCCGATCAATGGCCTTGATCATATATCAGAGAAATACTATGAACCCTTCGGAGTGATACCCCGAAACTCTCCTGAGTCAACTCTGAAACGGTCAATTCTCTTCCTAGCCTTGCTTAGAAAGATTTGTACATGGCATCTAATTTGGCATTGAGGACACTAGCCCTACCCAACTACACCACCTGGCTCAACATATAGCACTCATGCGATGTCACATTTCACCCCCAAATTTCCATAACACACTGCCATGTGGAACAATAGCCACCTGACACATGCACTCTCCACCTAGACTGAAATGGAGTACATGTCATTACTGACCACTAGCACATCCTTAGTGGTGTTGAATCCCATCCTCTACATATTGGATGGATGATGCCATCCCTATTAGTGTGACTTCACCTTCCTCTTGTCCTCGTCCAGGTGAGACCCTCCAAGATCTACTATTAGGATTACCTCTCAACCAGGCTCAGATTGACAAACATGATTACTCCTCAGGGTTCCTTCTTCGGAGTGTTTCTGCGACCTCTCAAGAATTCCCTATGAAATTCAACTCCAAAATAACTCTTTTCAACATAATTTTCTCTGAAATACTGATGACTAGATCCAACATCCATGCTCTCTCCTCCTTACAATCTAACAGTCATTGATAACAACAAATTTCCAAGGGATTTAACTCGATATGGACCCACTCCCTATTACCAAGACCAAAATAGAGACTACCACATGTCTTCCTCATACACATAGGCTATTTTCTTCAATGTGACGTCAACATGACATCACCCCTCCTCTCGATCATGTATAAGAGTTTTCATGCCAATCAACGGTTGAGATTACATATCAACTATTCTATGATTTAGGATTGGGATCATTTAGATCCATTCTCCAATGGATCCAATAGATGATACCGATCTAGACCCTTTGCAAGCTCTCATACATGAGGGACCTTAACCAATGACCAAGATTATTTTGTTGTGCCGAATCAACTCTTGTGATTCTTTCAAGGAAAAAGACATGGGATTTTAGAGTTTTATAACAGTCCACTTAAGGACTTGGCCAAATTTGGGTCTTCCTTAGGTAATTTCTAAGGCTTACCAAGCCTTCAGGGTTGTCTGCAATCCTTCTTTAACAACTAAGGCTTTTCCCATTTCCATCTAAATAGAGAATTGCACCCTACGCACTATCCATACTTAGACGAGGGCATTTCCAACTTGTATTGGCTAAGAAACAACAGGTTCAACTAAGCATATGGTCAAAATTATATAAAGAACACACACAACATATACTCAAACATAGTTTCCCTCTGTTATCAATTCACTCCTTTATTTTCACTACCCATGTACAAGAATTATGAAATATAGCTACAAGATATGCATGCATCACATTTAGGAAAACCACAACAAAGACACAAAATTCCGTCGACAACTACTGTGACTAAGAATATATAATTACATTTCTTGGAAACACGTATTCAACGAATATTAAAGAGAGTAAAAATCATAACAACAGTCACATATTACAATATCTGTACAAATTTAAGTGTAATTTCAACAACAATAACCATGACAGAGAGAATGCAACAATTATAGCTTATGTACCATATTTATAGCAGTATTCCAAATTGTAAATAACACAACAAATACCCAACATGGGAGTACTTAAATATTATGAGTATCATTAACACAAAAAATACCCACAAAAGAAGCACTTGAACATCTGGACAATAAATATCCAACACAAGATTACATATTCATTCAAATAGTAAATTAAACAAACACATGGTATACACTTATCTAGTATAACTAAGCCACCAACTGCATGCAGACCTTCAACTTTCCTCCCAGCCTTAGACTTTGTTTCTTATAACCTAGTAGTAGGTCACCCTCAAGTTGGGGCTTAAACTCCACTTGGGCAAGGAAATCCTATCCAAGTAAGGTCTCTCAATAATAACAATATTTCGAGTTCATGTGCCAATTTTAACAACCAACCTACAGTCCCTCATTCTCCACATGTATGTCCCACCCCAGGAAGTGTGCCCCTTCTCTTCTCAAGATTCCTTTGGCTGCCCCACTTCCCTTCTAGGGATTCAACAACAAGTTGGATAAGAGGTATCAAATCTCTATAGTTGTAGCTTGGCACCTTGGGAATTAAATTCCTGACAATTCTCTCACCTAGAGAAAATAACATGGTCCTGACAACCCACTTCTTTGACAACACTTCTCTCACATAGAGAGAATGCACATGGGTTTGACAACCCACCTGTTCAACAACACTTCTCTCACCTGGAGAGATATACACATTGCCCTGAAAACCCACTTCTTGAACTTAATTTCAAGCAAATTCCCCTTCAAGCATCCTCCTGCAAAATGGAAAAGGCAAAAAGTACCTACAATAGTAGTAGTGGAGGGTAGGGGATGATGGAGAGCATAACCCCTAATCAGATGAATGCATCCATCCAAAAAATGTAGTAAGGTTTGTTATTTTTTTTGCATGCTCTTGAAGTTCCATTTGTTACTTCTCTAAATTCCCTTTTGAACCACTTGGTGATTCATTCCCCCATTCCAAAGTGCTAGGGTCCTAACCTTCACATAGGTAGAACAATATATTCAGATGTAATAAAGGTCAATATTAATAAGGCCTTGTAATAAAATAGAATAAGTCGAATGTAAGAATACCTAATAGAAGCTTCTGCTTCTAGAAGGATATTGGTCTAGATGCTTCTTTTGATAGACATATTTAGTATAAATAGGAGTCAAGGGTATGAGAACCCTAGCTTGGAGATTATTGTAATAGAGCTCTACTCAACTGGAGGTTGCCCCCTTGAAGAGGCCTGTGAACATTTCTCTCAAAATCAAAGTGTTATTTTTGTTGTTATTCTCATATCATTTCAGTGTTATTGTGGTGATTGTTCTGGTTATATTTTTGTTATTCAACCATTTCTATCATTTTATTTTTGTTCTGCATATTTTTTATATCTGGTATATTACAAGTGGTATCAGAGCACTTTCCTTTCAGAAATTGTGGGTAATTTTGTTTTAGGGTATAGACGTATTCCGGCGTCTTTAAGCCATAAAGATCTGTCGTTACGCGCATAAACCCACGGTTGAGGGATTCATACACGCAGGAAATACAAGTGGTTCTTAAGCGCACATCTGTTGGCCACCCTTGTAACCCCTGTTGGTACCCCTTCGAATGGTAGTGCATCAAACAACACCTGTGTACGGATCGACCTAGATTTCCTGAAGCCCTCTTTAGATAAACCAATCGGTCACTTGACTGCTATAGTGCCACCGAGAACAACACTTGGGAAGATACTCTCTAGTACCTGGGTAGTCAGGTAGTATGGCTAAGGGTACGGTCTATCCTCCTTAGTTAGTGCCCTAAGATATTGGGCCGAGTACTACTATTGGACCCTGCATGTATATTAGAGAGTTACAGCACAGGGAAAACCCTTGTATGTAGAACCCTTGAATACCTAACCCTTGGGGATAGAAACATAAACAAATTAAAATAGACAAGATCTATTGCCGCACAACTGTGTTCAGGTTGCCAAGTAAATACACATTTCTTCCTGGTTACGAATTTGGGCATTTCTCCATTTTTTGAGACCTATTCCATTGGATTCATCTCTTCACCCTTCTCACATTCATACATATCATTTTTTGGAAAAAAAATTTACCCCACCCGCCTCTTCTCGGTTCCCTCGTCCTCATGGCCCATACCCATAGCCAAGACTTGGAAGCTCGCTTCAATACCTTGCAATCTAGTCTCACTAAGACCCAACAAGAAGTGAAACAAATCAATGCCAATGTTGCCGCCATCAATACAACCATGTAGTCCTCAATGGAGGAAATCAAACAAGACCTGACCACCCAACTTGAATCTATCTTTTCGTCACTCTGGACCAAGCTTCATATCCCTACAGATAACCCTTCCTCTGACTCACCTCCACATACTGAAGGTGAACATTCCTCTCATTCCCATAACTTTCAGCACCATCACTTTCAACGTGACCTACGCCTTCCGTGCGTGGATGTGACCAAATTTTATAGCTCGGACACCATTGGTTGGGTTACCCAAATGGAACATTATTTCTCTTTATATGACATTACATATGACTTGGCCAAACTCCGGTATGGTGTTCTCCATCTAGATCAAGAACGTTGGAAATGGTGGCAATGGAGAAAAACTTCCCGTCAAGGGTATATTGCTTAGACACACTTTGTGGAAGATATTTATGAACACTTTGACACTGACACCAACCATTTGGGTCATTTGACAAAGTTGAAACAATCAGGAACAGTGGAATAATTTATAGCTTCCTTTGAGTGCCTGGATTTTCGAACAGAGGGCATGTATGATGCCTTTTTCCGAGAGTGTTTTATCAGTGGCCTCAAGGATGAGATTCGACCCCATGTCCTAATGGATCGACCTCAAAGTTGGGTGGAGGATTCTAAAAGAGCTAAATAAGAACAACAGGTTGCATCTTCTCAAAACTGAAAACCCTCCTTTATCCCTTGCCCTAAACTAGTAAATACCACTACTCCCTCTACTCCACTAAATATCCAAAAATTGACTAGGGATGAAATTGATGAATGCCAACTCAAAGGCCTTTGTTATAATTGTGATGACAAATATTTCCCAGGCCACAAGTGTAAGGAACAAAATGTTTTTATGTCCATCTCTGAGGATATTTCAGAAGAGGATGTTGAAACTCCCCTTGTATCTGAGTCACCTAAAACAACTGACATAACCCCTCCCTCAGACCCTCCCGAAGTAGAACTGGTCATTTTCCTCAATGCTCTCATTGGATTCTCCACTCCCCAAACCCTCAAGATAATCGGTTACATCAAGCATCACAAGGTCATCATTCTGGATGATAGTGGAAGCACCCATAATTTTATTCATCACCGAATTTCTCAAGAAACTCATTGCTACATCCATGCCATCAATAATTTCCAAATCATGATTGCCAATGGTGATTCCATGAAATTTGGAGGGTGTTGTGAAAATGTGCATCTCCAAATTGGTGACTACCTCCTGAAATCTCATATGTTTGCTATCGAAATGGGCGATTGTGACATTGTGTTGGGTGTAGACTGGCTAAGAACTTTGGGTCCCATTCTCATCGATTTTAAGGAATTAACCATGCAATTCAACCAAGAGGGCCACCAATATAAGTTCCAAGGCATCATTGTCGGTTCACCTGAGATCATTAGTTCCCATTGCATGGAAAAGCTTCTAAAAAAAGGTCATTCTGGTGTTATTCCCCAACTCCATGCCATACAAGAAACATAGACACCCTCAGTGCTGCAAGACCTCCAAGCCATCCTTTCTAAACACCAAGTGGTCTTTTCCACTCCCCAAGGAATCCCTCCTTCCTATGGCGTTCATGATAATTCCAATCCCCTTGTACTCGAAATCCTTCCTCCCAATATTCGTCCGTATCATCACCCCTTTTCCCAAAAAAATGAAATTGAGAAAATCGTCTAGGAACTACTTAATGCAGGTGTTATCCAACCTAGTACGAGCCCCTACTCTTCTCCTGTGGTCATGGTCCTAAAGAAAGAAGGTTCTTGGCGAATGTATCTTGACTTACATGCCCTCAACAAACTTACCATTACAGACAAATTCCCCATTCATGTCATTGATGACCTCCTAGATGAATTGAGTGGCACCCAATTATTTACTAAACTTGATCTTTTTTTGGGCTACCACTACATACGTATGAAAGAGGCAGACATTCCCAAGTCTACCTTTATAACTCATGAGGGCCACTATGAGTTTTTGGTCATGCCCTTTGGCTTGTGTAATTCCCCCTCCACCTTCCAAAGCCTTATGAATCATGTCTTCCGTCCTTTTCTCCGTCATTTTGTCTTAGTTTTATTTGATGATATCGTCATCTATAGAAAAACCTGGACATACCATCTTTCTCATGTGGATCGATTTTTCCATCTACTCTCTCAGCACCAACTTTTCCTGAAACAGTTTAAATGTGATTTTCGTGCCTCAGAAGTAGAATACTTGGCTCATCTGGTTGGAAAGGATGGCGTCAGGGTGGATCCTAAAAAGATTGAAGATATGAAATACTGGCCTCACCCAAAGACTCTCAAAATCTTGCATGGATTTCTGGGCTTAACAGGGTATTATCACAAGTTTGTTAATAATTATGGAAATATTGCTACACCTCTCACTACTCTCGTAAAAAATAACTCTTTCACTTGGACTCCATCCGCTTCTCAAGCTTTTCAAAATTTGAATATGGCTATGTGAACCACTCCAGTCCTAGCCCTTCCTGATTTCACAAAGACCTTTGTCTTGGAATGTGATGCCTCAGGGAAAGGAATTGGTGTTGTCCTTATGTAGGAGGGTCGGCCTTTGGCCTTTACCAAAAAGAAACTATCTGAAATAAATTTGGGCAAATCAATCTATGAAAAGTAAATGTTGGCTATTCTTCATTCCATTGATATGTGTCTCCCTTATCTATTGGGGCAATGTTTCCAAATTACGATAGACCATCAAAGCCTCAAGTATTTTCTGGAACAACGCATTTCCTCCCCAGAGCAACAAAAATGGGTGACTAAGCTCTTTGGATATGATTATGAGACCATTTACAAGAAAGGAAAATACAATGTGGTTGCGGATGCACTTTCTCGAAAATATGAAGATGAAGGGTCCCTTTTTTCTCTTTCATTCATTGTACCAGATTGGCTCCAAGCCGTTCGCCAGGAATGGCTACAAGATCCCAAAAGTTCGCATCTGATCCAACAATTGTATTCCAATGCTCCAGCTTCCCTAGGGTACTCTTGGCTCCATGATGAGCTTCGATACAAAGGTTTTTTGTATTTAAGTAAACAATCAAATCTTAAATCCACGGTCCTTTGTGAGCTTCATGCTACACCCACAGCGGGGCACTCCGGGTTCACCAAAACATATGACAGGGTCAAACATTCTTTTTTCTGGGATGGTATGAAACAGGGCATTCATAATTTTGTTGTTGAATGTGATGTCTATCAACGTAACAAGGGAGAAATAGTCAAATCTCCGGGAACATTACAACCGCTTCTGATTCCACCTTCTATTGGAAGGATATCTCTATGGATTTTATTACCGTCTTACCCAAATCGGGAAATAAATCATTCATCATGGTGGTTGTTGATCGCCTTTCCAAGTATGCTCATTTACACACTCTTCAACACCCGTTTACAGCATTGATGGTGGCTCAAAGTTTCATGGATCAGGTCTTCAAGCTTCATGGGATGCCACACTCTATTGTTTCTAATCGCGACCCAAATTTCACAAGCAATTTTTGGCAAGAGTTGTTCAAGCTACAAGGCACCCAATTTCATCTCAACACAGCTTATCATCCCTAGACTGATGGTCAAATAGAAGTTGTCAACAAGTTTTTGGAAACATATTTGAGGTGTTTTTCCTCGGAAAAGAAAAATCAGTGGGCTCAATGGTTACCCCTAGCTGAATGGTGGTACAACACTTGATACCATACAAATAAATGCATGACTTCTTTTGAAGTGGTATATGGACATAATCCACCTTCAGTTCTCTCATAATTACCTAGTGTCTTGAAGGTCCAGGCAGTTGACTAAACACTTACAGTTCGAGAGACTATTCTCCATACCCTCAAAGATAATTTGGTCAGGGCACAAAATCGCATGAAGCAACAAGAAGATCAAGGTCTCTCTGAATGTCAATTTGTAGAAGGGGATCAGGTGTTTCTTCGACTGCAACCTTACAAGAAAAATTCCCTCAAGGCTGAGCATTGTCAGAAGCTAGCGCCCAAATTTTATGGTCCTTATACCATTCTCAAGCGTGTTGGACAAGTAGCCTATTAGTTAGCTTTTCCCTGTCATTCGAAGCTACATCTTGTTTTTCATGTTTCATGCTTAAAGAAGGTGATTGGAACTAATTGCCAAATTCAAACCAACCTTCCTGAGTTAGTTGAAGAAGGATCCATTTGGATACATCCACAAGAAGTTTTGGACCAGCGTGAGCATCGCCTGTGTTAGAGAACCATCAAGGAAGTGTTATTCCAGTGGAAATATACAACTCCAGCAGATGCCACTTGGGAACTAGCCACCATTCTGCAACAATTTCCACATCTCAAGCCTTGAGGATAAGGTTGTTTTTAAGGGGGAGGACATGTTAGGGTCCTAGCCCACACATATGTAGAACAATATATTCAGATGTAATAAAGGTCAATATTAATAAGGCCTTGTAAGAAAATAGAATAAGTCGAATGTAAGAAGACCTAATAGAAGCTTCTGCTTCTAGAAGGATCTTCCTCTAGATGCTTCTTTTGATAGACATATTTAGTATAAATAGGAGTCGAGGGTATGAGAACACTATCTTGGATATTATTGTAATAGATCTCTTCTCGACTAGAGGTTGCCCCCTCGAAGAGGCCCGTGAACATTGCTCTCAGAATCAAAGTGTTATTTATGTTGTTGTTCTCATATCATTTCAGTGTTATTGTGGTGATTGTTCTGGTTATATTGTTGTTATTATTCCATTTCTAGCATTTTATTTTTGTTCTGCATACTTTTTATATCTGGTATATTACACAAAGACTTAGGACAAAAATCATGCCCTTTCCTTTTTTCCTTTGTTAGAAATATTTTATTAATATTTCCTTGGTTTAAGTCCCATGGATTATCTCTCTTCCTAGACCTTTATCCCCCTTTCCCATCTAGTGGATTTTATCTCCCCCATACTCTTTATGCTGGGATGGTTTGCAACAGTAATAATTTTTCATTAAATTGAGAGTGAAGTCATGTAATACCAAATAGTCTCACTGGCCCAAAAATTTCTTGTCTCACTAGTCTATGCACACAACTGTAATTACATTTCAATGGGGGTTCGACCTAGGGGTATTAAAATTAACCACTCACACAACTAGATAAGGGATCAATACATCGATGTTTTTATACACTTAAAACCGTCAAAGAGGGAAATATTCCATGACCCTAGCCAACATGGCCACTTGAGGAAATATATTAATGCAAAAGAAAAATATTTTACAAGAGAGTTTATCACAATCAATCATTGGTAAAGGAACCTATGTTGATGAAAATCATTTGTAGCTCAATATGTTTGCTATGTTTATGTTGAAATGAATCTTTTATGAGATTTATGGGACTTTGATTGCCACACCAGAGGGTGGTCAAATGATTCAACTGGACTCCAAAATATAAAGGAATCTGTGGAAGGCACACAACTTCTTGAATTGCATTAACCACTACTTTGTACTCTAGTTCTTCTAAAGAAAGAGTAGTAGCCTATTTTTTCTTACAAGTGTAATTTTTAAACCTTTTACATTAACACAATGCACACACATATTCTTAACACATAGAATAAAACAATTGCAATCACACATATACACAGAGATTTACCCTAGAACCCCAATCAGGAAAACCAACAACCTATTTTAGAGCTTCACCTCTAATTATATTCATGATCCAACTTCATTATTTACAATACAATATATAGGATTCCATTGCATAAAACAAATCCCAATCCATTGACCCAGGTTAAATTACAACCTTAATTCCTTAAATGAAATTAGAAAACCATGCGATGAAATACCATGCTCCACTAAACCGCCAAAGGTGAAAAACGGCCTGATGCAGACCCCCTCTTCCTCCTGGGGTTGCTCGACCTCCCGGTCTAGGATCCTTCAAGAATTGGAGTCGGATTGAATCTTAGCGCCCTTGCTGGACCCCCAAACAAGTTTACATAGGCCCCTATTTACTCTATGTGCAGGATCTTTGGAACTCGAGAGTGCTTTCCTTTAGCACTTTTCCTTCTTTTTAAATTTTGAAATACAGGCGCTAGCTCCCTTTTCTATGCCCCTTTCCTCACATGACCCCGAGTTGTGACACAGGGATTAACCCAAAAGGCATTAAACTTCAGGATTCGGGGCTCTTGGCACCCAACACTACTTCACCTTCTCAAAGTACTCTATCGCTGAAGCTACAGATAAAGCACCACGTGTCCACCTCCAAATCAATGGTTGACAACGTTTCAACCTTCGGGTGACTTGACACTCCCTACTCCTCCTCGCTTCGGAAGTCTCCAACGGTCGAGCCCTCCTCTCAGCTGACAGTTGTCTCATGGATCGATGGCCTGGATGAACTTCGACCCCCTAGATCTTCGGGAGTCTTAGGAATTTGCCACCCCACCTTGGCCCCTCTGAAGTGTTCTAACACCGATCTTTGGGATCAGATGATGCGTGTCCCCTCTGGATCCAATAGTCCAGATATATTTTTCTCCTTCGGGCCTTCGACGATCCTGTTCCTTGTACACCTTCGAACCTACGAATACACAGAGTATCAAAGTTCTTAGGGGTTATCCTTCGTGCAACTTTCAAGGATTTGATGGTTGTCATATCACCACTAACCTCCCGAACAAATCTTGATCATCTACTTCTTACCTCCGATAATATTCCTCTGCATGCTCCTCCGCCAGTCTCGATGTAGATCTAACGGTCCAGACTACTCTTGGATGTAGATCCAACAACTCTTGTTCCTTCTCCTCCACTGCACTATGCGTTTTCCTTAGAAATGAAGTATTTTTCTAAGAATTTATCAAAGGATAGGGCCTTTGATTGTCTCGTGTGGGCCCGATAACTTGGGTCCCCAACCTGCGCCTCTAGGAAACGCTATCCCTCCTGAGCTTGAATTATTCAAAACCCAAAGGGGCTCGGTCCTTTGAACTTTCCTTTGCAAGTCCAATTGACTTGGCTTTTGTTTGCGCTTTTGAAAACGATATTTCTCCTGATCTTTATCTCGGTCGAACCTAAATACATTTAGACCTTCTGCCTGGACTGAAAAATTCTATTTTCCCTCCTCACAACTCAACGTTCGTCCTCCTGATCTTATGAACTTGGAATAATTTCTCCCCTATGCACACTCGTTGCACTTTTTTCAAAATCTGACCCTAGAAAGGGTTCTTGACCTTTGCATGCCTTTCAAAGTCTCTTTGCACAATTTCACTATCTATTTGAAGATTTGTAGTTTCTCGGACTTCCAAATGGGTCTCGACCCTTTGAATCTGTATCAATTTCTTGTTCCCTCTTGACACTCCTTTCTCAATGCACACCTTGCAGAGCGCTTACCTGAGATTATTCATCAACTCTGTGACTCCTTCAACCGATCACCAGAGTGTTCAACAACTATGGGGTGTCTCCTCTAACACTCTTCTCACAGGACTCAAAGAAAATTTCTTTTGTGCACTCCTTGCACCATCTCAAATCACTCCTTTTTGATATTCCATCGTATTCAACAACTCTGGTTGCGCCTTCCCTGCACAGGCTTTCCTCTATAGTATTCAGTAACTCTGAGGCTCCTTATGAGATTAAGACTTCTCTAGTGTACCCACCTGGCACATTTTGTCCTTGAATTCAAACAGAATTCAAATGCGCACTCCTTGCGCTGGCTACAAATTTTCAATACTCTGTCGTGCACTCCTTGCACTAGCCTAAAGAAACCAAAACATCCCGCAAACTCACAAAGATAGAGAAGTCTATATCCCTACTACAGTTTGAAACCTATTCATACATATACAACATATAAACGCATGGATAACATTCACATCAACCACAAAAAATCATACATGTATACAAAAAGATTCACATATAGGAAAAAATGTTCTTTCATTAATATGAATGTCATATAAAAATGTGTACAAGCTCAGACTGCAACAAAGTT
The DNA here is from genome assembly GCA_009831015.1 of Picea engelmannii. NCBI lineage: Eukaryota > Viridiplantae > Streptophyta > Pinopsida > Pinales > Pinaceae > Picea > Picea engelmannii. The sequence continues at coordinate 184,824 of ML802950.1, forward strand.
TTTTTTCCTTTCTCCTCTCTTTTCTTGAGATCTGTCTACAACTCTCTCCTATTCTTCCTTGTCTTACAATGATTTACCATTAAACTTCAATAGCCTCTACCGGGCGTATCTTACAATGATTTATACAAGAGGGGATCATCGAGATTTCCCTCCAAACTCGCCTTAGTGACATCTTATCACAGTTAAAACACCTATCTAATGAGGCTAATTACATTGAATGATCACGTACATCTCCTATTTGAGGCGATGATCAAGATCTGAACAAATTGAGCCTATTAAAGGAAACTCTATCTACAACCTGTACAAATGCCAACTTGGCTTTACTCCAACCTTGCATCATTTAATTACAATTAAAAATACATTGAATTTTTAAAATTCAAGGGAAAAAATGAGAGGGTTGGCGCCTCTCCCTTTCTTGAATGCGTGCTAATGTGATGCATTGCTGGTGAATGTTGAGGTGGAAAGGATGCTCCTGCATCATGACCCCCACCGAAGGCCAAAGGCCGCCCAAAATTTTGGTGAATAAAATCCCTAGAAAAAACTTTTGGGGGCTCCTCCCTCAAAACCCCTAATAAGGGGACCCAAAATCATGCAAATATTATAACACATACCCAACATTCTCCCACTTATTGTTTTATTTTCATACAAAGGTCATACGATTTCATGATCATTAATCCAAGGCATAAATTCCTATAGATTCTCTACACCAAGATAACTTCTTAATGCTCAAATAATTTTTTAATGAATCTGCAACATTCTCCAAAGTGTCCACCTTCACTAGCAACACCTTCTTCTCTTCAACCATGTCTCTGAAAAAATGATACTGAACATGGATTTTCTTTTTCTTAGAATGATAAGTTGGGTTCATCACTAAGAGGATTAAACAATGACTATTACAATCTATCCTTACATCTTGTTGTATCAACCCAATACCTGAACACAATCTCTTTAACCATATTGATTCCTTGCTTGCATGAGTGGTTATCATGTATGCATATTCTATTGGATTACTAAGAGGGGGGGTGAATCAGTAATAGATAAATTTAAACCTTTTCAACCATATAATGTAAGTGTTATATCAGTGTAGTATTATCATCCAATAATTGTAGAGTAAATAAACAATGAACAAATGAACAATCATACACATACACAATACACCAGTGTTTTTATGTGGAAACTCAAAGTGGGAAAAAACCATATAATTCTTTTTCTTATATGTCTTGAAGAATTACATTCATTGGAAGCACCAAATTCCTTTGTTTTCCAGCTACAAATGGAAGGAGGCTCCAACCCCCTAGTTTCTCAGGCTACAACATGAGGGAAGCTCCAACTCCCCAATTATCTGGCTCCAACCAGAAGGAGGCTACAACCCCTTATGTTCTCCGACTACAACCGGAAGGTGTCTATAACCACCTGTCCTTGCCCCATCCAACTGCCCTGACGTATAAGTAGAATGATGGAACCATTGTCACACTATCACTGTGAGATATAATTTTGTAAACATGTAGCAATCAACTTGTAATCAACTTGTAACAATCTGTACCAATAACCTGTTCCAACAACTACCATACATCAACCTGTACCATAAACAAATGCATCAACCATGAATCAAACCTATACAAATAACTTGTCACAATAACCTATCCAAACAACTTCTAATCAACCTGTACCATAAACAATTGCATCAACCATGCACCAACCTATACCTCAACCTATACCATCAATGAGTTCATCAACCTTGTACCAAATATGTACCAATCATGCATCAAATACACATAAACTATGACTCATTAAGATGTACCAACATCATCAACTATACACCTCATGTATGTGCCAACTCTTCAACTGCTTGTCTCAACCATGTACCCAAGTATATATCAATCATGCATCAACTGCACACCTCATGTATGTGCCAACTCATCGACTACTTGTCTCAACCATGTACCCAACATGTACATGAAGTATATATACCAATATAACCATCAAAAGTTCTTTATCAATACATCACACTATCCATAACCAAATACCATAAACCATTACATGAAACCATGTTCCACAACCTCACTATTATGTAGCCTCAAGCTAAAGCAGAAACTTCAACAACACATCACAACCAAAAGACCAATACCCATATGCCAAATACCAACAAAAAAATACCAATTGTATCCCTCAACAAATCTGGTATATGCAACAATACTGAACATCCAATTCCATCTCAAGAGATAAACCCTAGCTCACAAAACATACCTCAAACAAGATGTGCCATATCTGTAATAAATAGATCCCAACCATGTTGTTGCCATGATTTTTCTGCCATACTTTTTCTGCTGCACTTTTTCTGCCGTGAATTTTCTACCGTGATTTTTCTGCTGCACTTTTTCTGCCGCACTTTTTTTTCCATGATTTTTTTGTCGTGATTTTTTTGTCGCACTTTTCCTGCCACACATTTTATTCCGTAGTTTTCCTACCGCACTTTTTCTGCTACACTTTTCCTCCCGCACTTTTTCTGCTACAATTTTTCTCTATCAATAATACCTTCCCAAATAACCTTTCACAAAAATATATATTCAATGATATTCAAGTGTGATTAAATGAGAGAGCCTTTTTTCTTATTTATACTTTCATGTATCATCCCACTTTGCTTATTTTAGGGAGTTCTCCATTAACTTTATTATTTAAATAATTTCTTTTGCAAACACTTTGACTTTTTGGGGCGCTTATAGATGACTCGTGAGGGTTCTCCAACTTCATGTGGCCATAACTCTCTAATCATGAGGAGTTATGTTACGTTCGACATACCACCCAAAATGGCATGAGATGTACTAACCATCTAGAATTCTCTTACTTGCAAATATATCAAAACTCATACCATTATCCATCAAACAAACTTGGGTCCATTACCCAAACCTTTGTGCTACCAAAATTCACTACTAGACTTTCTTCAAGGGTTGACATCAATGGAAACTAACCCAATTAATCAATAATCTCCCCATTTGGCATTGATGGAAAAACTTTTATTCAATACTGAAGTCGTATCACTCATGCTCCCCTTGGAACCATACCTCTATGCTCTTTCTCCAATCAATTCTATCTTTGCATATGATAAATCTCTCCCCCTTTGTCATCAATGGAAAATGTATCTTTCTGTCCAGGCTACTCCCCTTAACTGAAATCTTCTTGAAAATGATCTCCCAAGATGAACTGTCCTCTTTACGGTGCTTCCTCATGTAAAGATAAGACATATAAGATAAGCATTCAAAAGAATTCATTTTGGAGTAGAAATTACTCTGAGTCTCTGGCGAAGATACTCAGAGGCTTCTCTTGGAAGCGGTTTTGTAAAGATATATGCCACTTGTTATTTTGTGCCCACATATTCTACTCTGATGTTCTTCTCTGCAACCTGTTCTCGTAGAAAAGTGATACTTTATTGGAATGTGCTTAATCTTGGATTGGATCACCGATTTCTTTGAGATATTGATGGTGTTTGTATTATCACAATAGATTGGAATGGGCTCATCATACTCAACCCGTATATCTGTTAGATTTTGTTTCTTCCATAGAACCTGTGTACAACATGATGCTGCTGCAATATACTCTGCATGGGCTATAGATAAGGATATTGATGATTGTTTCTTGCTTAACCATGATACTAAACACTCATCCAAGTAGAACACTGCTCCACTAGTGCTTCGTCGGTCATCAATGCAACCTGACCAATCTGCATCTGTGTAGGCAACAAGTGATAGATCCTTTTCTTTTGGATACCATAATCCAAACTCTTTTGTTCCTTTGAGGTATATGAAAATCCTCTTCACTTCTAATACACATGATTCCTTTGGTGCTGCTTGCAATCGTGCCGTCTGTCCAACTGCCTGCATTACATCTGGTCTGGATGTTGTCACATATAGTAAGATACCAATCATTGACATGTATTTCCTTTGGCATATAAAATTTTAATCATCATCTTTTCTCAACTTGCAACTAGTGTGCATAGGAGTGGTAATTGGTTTGCAATATTCCATTCCAAACCTCTTTAACATTTCTCTGATATACATAGTTTGAAAAATAAAAATTTCTTAGTTTCTTGAATGCATCTGAAGACCCAGAAAGAAGGATAGTTCTCCAAGTAATGACATTTCAAATTCATTTTGCATATCTTTTGCAAATTTCTGGCTTAACCTGTCATCAGTACTTTAAAAAATAATATCATCAACATAAAATTCGATTAATAAAATACAATCTTGAGTTACCTTGATCTAGAGGTTGATGTATGCACTTCCTTTTCTGGACCCTTCCTATTGTAGATATTTATCAAGTCTAGAGTACCATGCTATAGGAGCTTTTTTTAGACCATACAAGGTCTTCTTAAATTTACACACATAATCTGCGTTCTATGACCACTGAAATCCTTCTGGTTGTTCAATGTATACTTCTTATTCAAGTTCCTCATTCAGAAAAGATGATTTCACATCCATTTGATACACTTTAATATTCTTGGAGCATGCATAAGCTAGGAACAATTGAATTTCTTCCATTCTAGCAACTAGAGCAAATGTCTCTTTAAATTCAATTTCTTCAACCTGTGCGTATCCTTTACATACCAATCTAGCTTTTTTCCTTGTAACATGTCCATCTTCATTTAATTTATTTCTGAATATCCACTTTTTTCCAATCACATTCTTATTCTTTGGTCTTGGAACCAATTCCCAAGTGCCATTCTTCTCTATTTGATCCAATTCTTCATCCATGGCATTATTCCAAAATCCATCATTGCTGGCCTCTTCAAAACTGTTTGGTTCAATCATAGATGAGAATGCTAGGTGTGTTTTTTCTGGTGAACGAATTCTTCTTCTAGTATGAACTCCTTCATCTTTGTTTCTGATAATCTGAGTTGGAGGATGATTCTTCTGTACTCGTTTTCTAGGTGTCTTTGGAGGAACTTTCTGAACTTATTATTTTACTTCTGTATGATCCTCTTCATATTCCCCTTCTACCTCTTCTTCCTAAAGTTTTTTCATTGATTCATTTTATTCTTCCTTTAATTCGTGTCCACCTATTTCATAAATTGTTACATTGATGCTTTCAACAAATTTTTTCAACCTCAAATTGTAACACTTGTATGCTTTCCTTGTACTTGAGTAACCAACAAGTACTCCTTTGTCCACACGAAATTCAAAATTTCCGATTCTGCCATCTTCTCTTTTGATGTAGCATTTCCTTCCAAATACTCTGAAGTGCTTCACATTTGTTGGTATTCCTTTCCATAGCTCGTAGAGAGTTTTGTCAGTGGTGTTTATGAGAATTACTCTATTTTGAATGTGAACCTATGTATGCACTACATGTGTTCAAGAGATATCTGGCAATTTGGAATCCATCAACATTGTTCGAGCCATTTCATGTACTGTTCTGTTCTTTCTTTCAACAACTCCATTATGTTGAGGTTTCCTAGCAACGGAGAATTGCATTTTTATTCCATTCCTGTTGCATTAGTCCATAAATTGCTTTGAAGTGAAATCTTGTCCATTATCATATCTCAAAAATTTTGTTTTTGAATCCATTTCATTTTCAACCATTTCCTTGTAGACCTTGAAGTTTTCAAAATCTTATGACTTATTCCTGAGAAAGAAAACTACAATCATTCTTGTATAATCATCAACTAATAACATAAAGTATTTCTCACCTTTTAAAACCTTTGTTGTAGTTGGTCCAACTAGATCAATATGCACAATTTCCAGTGGTATTGTCATTGAATAGTCTTTTGATTTAAACCTGGTCTTTGTTTTCTTTCCTTTTTGACAATGCTTGCATAAAGTGTTGGTTGGTTTCGTAATCTGGGGAATTTCTCTAACTTATTCCTTTTTGCTGACTTTGAAAAGGTTATCAAAGTGTATGTGACCCATTCTTCTATGCCATAGCCAACTTTCATCTTCATTTCCTAGACAACACTTTTCATCTCCAATTTCACTTAGTACATATATGTTGCATGAAGTTCTTGTAGTTGTTGCAATCAATTTTCCTGAACCTTCTTTTCTTATCTCGCACTTTTGTGAATCGAAAGTAACTTTATGACCTTGGTCACACATTCGACTCACACTTAGAATATTATGTTTCATGTCTTATACTAGTAGGACATTTTTTTCCTTGCTATTCTTGTTTCCAATTCTGGCTGTGCCTTTTCCAATGATTTTAGCTGAATCGTCATTTCCGAAGGAGACTGGTCCATCTCTTTCCTTTATTAATATAATAAATCTATCATTATCGCCTGTCATGTGTTTTGAACAACCACTGTCAACATACCAACCATGTTTCTTCTGCTTAGCTTGTAGAGCGAGTGTGGATTCTTCATTGCTATACTGATTCTACTTTCTTATCCATGTTCTCTTCTGAGGTTCTTGTATGTGATTGTTGTTGTTCTGTTGTGGTTCTTTAGGAGGAACTGTCATTTTGAAATATTTGGCCATGTGTTCAAAGTTGTTACACTTGTATCATTCCACTTCAGTGCTCAATGATTCCAACCTGTTGTAACTTCTTCTATGTGTTTCACTAGGCCTTCTTGGATAACCCTTTTGTGTATGACTTTCAAAGTTGTTTATGTTCATGCTGTTAGCTCTGCAATTCATAGCTTTATGTCCAAAATTATTACATACATAAAATAAACCAAAATAGATAGTTTGATACCTGGGATTTGAATATATTCTGAAAGGAGTTGCTATTCTTAATCCTTCTTCTTCCTAAGGCCTATATGCCATTTGTTGATTCTGAAATCTGAATCTTCTCAGTGGAGGAGTGTCCCTGTAATCTTACTTGTAGATCTTCCTATCCCCTTTGATTGTTTCTTCATAACTTTTTAATATGTTTCTTTTTTTGTTGTTTTTGAGCTTGATCCCTTTTCTGTCTAATTGTATCCAAGTCCAGACTTTTCATGATGAGGTTTTTGACTACTGATAATGCCATCCAAAACTTTTGAGTTGTTCTGCATATTTTTCTTTTGAAGATCCTTTCTTAATGTGACAATATCTTCTTCGAAATTTTCAATGATCCTATCTCTTTCTTCTAGCTGTTATTTGAGTTTTTCTTCAATTATTTTATCTTCTTATATTTGAACCTTCAAATTTGTGATCATTTTTTCTAGTTCTTGAGTGTCCTCTTTCTTGTCTAGGTCTGCTTGTAGCTTCTTGTTTTTCTTATTCTCTCTTCTTATAACTTCTATGGCACACAATTTTTTTTCTCGGTAGTCAAATTCTACCTCTTCATATTCTTCTTTGGCCTCTTCGTATTCTTCTTCGGTGTCTTCTTTGTCAGATTCTTCTACTGCCATGAATAGAACTCTTTATGTCTCACTGTCATTGACTTCATATTCATCTGTTGAGGATATGTTTTCTTTGGTGCATAAGATTTTCTTGAAAGATTTCTTTGTGGTTCTTTTACATTTGTATGTTTGTTTTCTATTTGCGTAATCTTCATCATTCCTCTTATTTTTCTTATGAGTACATTTGTTAGAAAAATGACCAATACCGTCACAATTAAAACAAATCAATGGAAACTTACCTTTATATTTGTCGTTGGTTCCCTTATTCAATATTCTGACAAAGTTGGCCATTTCTTCATCATCTTTCGAGATGTCACTACTGCTGCTATGCTCTTTTTCTTTCTTCTTTCCCTTTTTCTTTGGCCTTTTGGATGCTTTCAAAGTTGCTTCTTTTATATATGGATTTTCCTGTTCAGTTCTCATTTCATATGCTGTGAATATTCCATGTAGTTCATCCATGCTTATTGAGTCTAGATCTTCTCTTTATTCTAGTGTTGATATCTTAGGATCAAATCTCATAGGAAGAGATCTTAGTACCTTTTGAACAATTACAGATTATTTAATTTCTTCTCCCAATCCTATGATTACATTTACTCTTTCATCAAGTTACTCATAAGAAGTAAGTTGCAATATTCTCATCTTCCTTCATATTTAGTTGTTCAAACTGACCTCTGTAAGTTTGAAGCTTTGCTTCTTTGACTTTTGAATCTCATTCATAAATATTTTGGAGCTTGTCCCAAATCTCTTTAGCGTATTTACAATGTATAACTTTGGTGTATACTAATTCACAAAGACCATTCAGAAGTGCATTTGTGGCTTGGAATTATTTTTCCTGAGTTTCATTGCTCTTTCATTTGTCGGTAGAACTACTGGATCTTTGTATCCATCTACAATTGATTGCCAATTTTCAAATCCCTGTGCCTGTTTATATGTTTTCATCCATCTGCTCCAAAATGCATACTTTTGTCCATCAAATTGTGGTATTCCATTTTTATACATGTTGTTTCTCTCCATGATCTAGTGTTCAATGGTTAAACTTTTTTCTGAAGTAACCTGCTCTGATGCCAATTGTTGGATTACTGAGAGGAGGGGTGAATCAGTAATAGAGAAATTTAAACCTTTTCAACTATATAATGCAAGTGTTATATCAGTGTAGAATTATCATCCAATAATCGTAGACTAAATAAACAATGAACAAATGAGAAATCAAACACATACACAATACACCAGTGTTTTTACGTGGAAACTCAAAGCGAGAGAAAACCACATAATGCTTTTTCTTATATGTCTTGAAGAATTACATTCATTGGAAGAACAAACTTCCTTTGTTTTCTAGCTACAACTAGAAGGAGGCTCAAACCCCCTAGTTTCTCAGGATACAACCTGAGGGAAACTCCAACTCCCCAATTATCTGGCTACAACCAGAAGGAGGTTACAACCCCCTATGTTCTCCGACTACAATAGGAAGGTGTCTACAACCACCTGTCCTTGCCCCGTCCAACCGCCCTGACGTATAAGTAGAATGATGGAACCATTGTCACACTATCACTATGAGATATACTGTTGTAAACCTGTACCAATCAACCTGTAAACCTGTACCAATCAACCTGTAAACCTATACCAATCAACCTGTAAACCTGTAACAACCTATACCAATAACCTGTGCCAACATGTACCATACATAAACCTGTACCTCAACCTATACCATAAGCAAATGCATCAACCATGCATCAAACCTGTACAAATAACTTGTCACAATAACCTATCCGAACAACCTGTAATCAACTTGTACCATAAAAAAGTGCATCAACCATGCACCAACCTGTACCATCAACGAGTGCATCAACCATGCACCAAATATGTACCAATCATGTATCAAATACTCATAAACTATGGCTCATGAAGATGTACCAACATCATCAACTATACACCTCATGTATGTGCCAAATCATCAACTACTTGTCTCAACCATGTACCCAAGTATGTACCAATCATGCATCAACTGCACACTGTTGGTCACTATAATTGCTTAATTAATTTCAAACAACCAAGTGAAACATAAATTATCAACCCAGGGAAGTCTTTTGTTTCAAAGATAGCTGCGCACTATATATGCTCAATTCCAAAAGCACTTAGTGTTGTAGTA
>ML802950.1:206114-244314 GCA_009831015.1 Picea engelmannii
TAATTGCAACAATAAAATCATTCCAAGAGGTTAAAATTTTACCATGTTTCTTCATGTCCTCCTGAGTCTTGGATTCCCACCAAATGAGTGTTGCACTATCCAATCTTAAAGAAGCAAGCTGAATATTAGTTTCATCATATTGATTTTTTTTGTATCCTACAATACACCTCAATCTGACGAATCCAATTATCTAATTTCTCAACATTTACTTCTCCATTGTACATTGCAATTTGAATTTAATATCAAGTTTTAATGAAGGAATTTGTGTAGGAGTTTTACCATGTCCTTTTGGAGAATTCAGAAGAGGTATTGAATTAGTAGAAGAAGAAGATGGAGGTGAGGGTGCTGGAGAAGAACCATTCCCTCCATTTCCATTTGGAGTTTTATCACCACTGTTTCCCTTGCGCTTTGAAGGATTGGAGCCTTCACGTTGCGACCTTGTATTCCTTTCCATCAAGAGTTTCTTCATCTCTCTCATTTCCATGACAGCCTTTCTGAGATCTTCATCTTCTGCATGAACATGTTCATGACTCTCTTCATGAGCCATACTTGGTGAATGCCTCCTTGAAACTTGCGGTGATGATATAAGCTTCCTCCTTGAAGGATGAGAACTTGGCTCTACAAGTTGACCTTCTCCTCTTGTGAGTTTCAACCTTGTGAGCATCAAAAAACAAAACACTTGCAAATAATCAAGTCTTCAAAAACCTATGCTCTGATACCAACTTCATCTAAAATTGAAGAAGACTTGTATTCTTGAAAATATTTGCAAGTAAAATTTATGTGTTAAAATGAAAATGGATCAACTTTGCAAACACAACTTTAATAGAATTTACTCATTCAAGATGCATATAAATAGCAACAATAACAATGAACATAAAACACATAACACAACAAATGATAAAGGAGTTCATAACTCTCTTGGGCTACATCTCCTGGTCTAGCTTACGATGGATCATTTGTATTATTTGATTAAAGTGCTAAAAAATGTGCCTTACAATGCTCAAAATGCCAAATAGACTGCTCCAATGGCTTCATAATGTCTAAAAAACCCTAGCTGGGATTTTTCGGCACCTTGTTTGGCCCAAAATTGAAGAAGGTAGGCTTCCTAGAAGTCCCCCTTCAAACTTGTTGTCTCTGCATCTACAAAACACACCCTTGTTGGCTCAACCTAGCCCACACGCATATTTAAGCGTAAAAAATTAGCACCGGATGCAACCGCGTGAACCGTACAAACTATAGGATGGTTTCGGGTGCACCTAGCCCCTAACCGTCAAGGGCAAGGTCGTATGACCTATATGACCGCGCACAAGTGCAAACATAGGCTCTTGTTTCCACAAGCCAATGGCTAAACAACAAGTGGCAGGTTGTTTGTATAACCGTTGAACCGAATTCAAACCAAATCATAAACCAAATCACACGTGTCCATATGGCATAACATGTGGTCATATTACAACAATGTATGCGTCCGGGGGCTGGGGCTAAGCTGCAGCCTGGACCCCCATTCCAATACATAAACATTTGAAACTTAAAACTATTCAAAACCATACATATATCAAGGCATATGGTGGGGCGCGTTGGCAGTGCATACTATGCAAAGGATTTACATGTGGGTGGAGGTCATGGGGTCGAACCCGGTGGACTCCAATAAAGTTTTATATAACAACCAATAACAAGGTGCCACGTGGCAGCCCATGACTGGGCCACGTGGAACTGTACAACCAACCAAATACTGCTATGTGTCACACTGTCATTTGTGCACATCTTCCAATGGTCTACCACTCAGCCCTACCATGTGTCGTATGGACTGCCACATCAACAGCCGTATGGACTGTACAGTCAACATCCCTTTTTTTTGCTTGTTTGTCATTTTGAACAGAACGTGATATCTCTCGCTCCCGACATCCATTTGAACCCAAATGAGTTGCGTTGGGTTCATAAAAATGAGGTCTACGCTCTCGTTCGATTTGAATCAATTCTGAGCACTTTGAATTTTTGAGCAAAATTTGATCCCTTGGATCAAGGTAGAGTATCTGGCAACGAGTATGACTAGTTGTGAGGCCATTTGTATTCACAAGTTTCTTACCATTTTATTTGATCAGGAGTTAGAGACTACGATGATATATTGTGATAATCAAAGTTCTATCAAACTCTCAGAGAATCTAGTATTCTATGACATGTCCAAGCATATTGAGATAAATAACACTTCATTTGAGATAACATCCAAAATGGAGTAGTGAAACTTCACTATATTTCCATAGATGAGAAGGTTGCCAATATTCTGACCAAGCCCTTGGAGAAAGGAAAATTTGTTTTTTTCAGAGACAAGCTTGGAGTGGTGTAGAATACCTTCCTCGCTAAGAGGGAGTGTTAATGATAGTGGTAGTATCTCATGGGTATTTTCACACATGTTTATATGTCTGCACATGTGGAAATAATCCAAATCCTTCAACTCTTGAATTTCCTTTAATTAAAGAAATGATTAAAGTAAATTTCTTTTATTAATTAATTATATAATTAATTGAGTTATTTAAGGAAAGTGATAAAAGTGATTAGCATGTTTCTAAATCTCAAGTGAGTGTCAGAAGTAATCTCAACTGTCAATCACTTTGGATATTAGAAATAGATTATAACTTACGATTATAAAAGCAAGCCTAGAATGAAGGAGGATGACACTTGAAACTTGATAGGTGTTAGGGTCCTAACCCGCACATAGGTAGAGAAATATATTCGGATGTAATAAAGGTCAATAATAATAAGGCCTTTAAATAAAATAGAATAAGGTGGATGTAAGAACACCTAATAGAATCTTCCGCTTCTAGAAGGATCTTCCTCTAGATGCTTCTCTTGATAGACATATTTAGTATAAATAAGGATCGAGGGTATGTTACCCTAGCTTGGAGATTATTGTAACAGAGCGCTGCTCGACTGGAGGTTGCCCCCTCGAAGAGGCCCGTGAACATTGATTTCTAAATCAAAGTGCTATTTATGTTGTTGTTCCTATATCATTTTTGTGTTATTGTGGAGATTATGCTAGTTATATTACTATTATTCTGCCATTTCTAGCATTTTATTTCTGTTCTGCATACTTTTTATATATGGTATATTACAAGTGGTATCGAAGCACTTTCCTTGGCAGAAATTGTGGGATTTTGTTTTTCAGGGTAGAGACATATTCTGGCATCTTTAAGCCACAGAGATCTGTCGTTACGTGCATAAAACTGCGGTTGAGGGATTCATACACGTAGGAAATACAAGTGGTTCTTAAGCACACATCTGTTGGCCACCCTTGTAACGCCTGTTGGTACCCCTTCAAGTGGTAGCGCATTAAACAACACCTGTGTACGGAATCAAGCTAGATTTCCTGAAGCTCTCTTTAGATAAACCGATTGGCATCCTGACTGCTATAGTTCCAACGAGAACAACACTCGGGAAGATACTCTCTAGTACCTGGGTATTCGGGTAGTATGGCTAAGGGTACGGTCTATCCTCCTTAGTTATTTCTCTGAGATATTGGGTCGAGTACTATTGTTAGACCCTGCATGTATATCAAAGAGCTATAGCATAGGGAAAACCCTTGTCTGTAGAACCCTTGAATACCTAACCCTTGGGGGACAGAAACATAAACAAATTAAAACAGACAAGATCTATTGTCGCGCAACTATGTTCGAGTTGCCAAATCACTACACTTTTCTTACTGGTTAAGAATTTGGGGATTTCATTGCTGCAGTATTCTTCAGACTGGAGTATAACTCCACAGGTGTAAAAAAAAAAAAAACAGTCTGGAAATTTTTTCACCATTATTTGATACATATTCCATTGGATCCATATCTTCGCCCTCATCACATTCATCCATATCATTTTTCGGAAAAATGTTTGACCCTGCCCGCCCCTTTTCAGTTCACCCATCCTCATGGCCCATACCCGTAGCCAAGACTTGGAAGCTCGCTTCAACACCTTGCAATCTGGTTTCGTCAAGACCCAAAAAGAAGTGAAACAACTCAGTGCCACTGTTTCCTCCATCGATACATCCATCAATACAACCATAAATACAACCATGTAGTCCTCAATGGAGGAAGTCAAACACGAACTAACCACCCAGCTTGAATCTATCTTTGCATCACTCTGCACCAAACTAAAGATCCCTACAGATGACCCTTTCTCTAACGCACCTCCAAAGATTGAAGGCGAACATTCCTCCCATTCCCATACCTTTCAGCACCATCACTTTCAACGTGACCTACGCCTTCCGCAGGTGGCTGTGACCAAATTTGATGGCTCGGACCCCACTGGTTGGGTAACCCAAATGGAACATTATTTCTCTTTATACGACATTACAGATGACTTGGCCAAACTCCAGTATGGTGTTATCCATCTAGATCAAGAACGTTGGCAATGGTGGCAATGGAGAAAAACTTCCCATCAAGGGTATATTTCTTGGACCCAATTTGTGACTGAGATTTATGAATGCTTTGACACTGATACCAACCATTTGGGTCATTTGACAAATTTGAAACAATCAGGAACAGTAGAATACTTCATAGCCACCTTTGAGTGCTTGGCTTTTCGAATAGAAGGCATGACTGATGCTTTCTTTCGAGAGTGTTTTATCAGTGGCCTCAAGGATGAGATTCGGGCCCATGTCCTCATGGCTCAACCTTTGAGTTGGGTGGAGGCTACTAAAAATGCTAAAGAAGCACAATGAGTTGTATCCTCTCAAAACCGTAAACCCTCCTTTATCCCTCACCCTAAACCCGTAAATCCCGCTACTCCCTCCGCCCCATTAAAGATCCAAAAATTGACTAGGGATGAAATGGTTGAATGCCAAATCAAAGGCCTTTATTATAATTGTGATGAAAAATATTTCCCAGGCCACAAGTGTAAGGAACAAAATATTTTTATGGCCATCTCTGAGGATATTTCGGAAGAGGATGTTGAAACTCCCCTTGTGTCTGAGTCACCTGAAATCACTGACATAACCCCTCCCTCAGACCCTCCTGAAGTGGAACCGATCATTTCCCTCAATGCTCTAACTGGCTTCTCCACCCCCCAAACCCTCAAGTTAATCGGTTACATCAAGCATCGGAAGGTCATCATTCTGGTTGGTAGTGGAAGCACCCATAACTTTATTCATCCCTGCATTTCCCAAGAAACTCATTGCTACATCCATGCCATCAACAATTTCCAAATCATTATTTCCAATGGTGTTTCCATGAAATGTGGAGGGCACTGTGAAAATGTGCATCTCCAAATTGGTGACTACCACCTAAAATCCCATATGTTTGCTATAGACATGGGTGGTTGTGACATTGTGTTGGGTGCAAACTGGCTAAGAACTTTGGGTCCCATTCTCATGGATTTTAAGGAATTAACCATGAAATTCGACCAGGAAGGCCACCAATATAAATTCCAAGGCATCACTACTGGTCCACCAGAGGTCATTAGTTCCCATCGCATGGAAAAGCTGCTAAAAAAAGGGCATTCTGGTGTCATTGCCCAACTCCATGCCATACAAGCAACAGAGACACCCCTGGTGCCGCAAGACATCCAATCCCTCATTTCCAAACATCAAATGGTATTTTCCACTCCCCAAGGACTCCCTCCTTCCCACGGTGTTCATGATCATTCCATTCCCCTTGTACCCGAAATCCTTCCTCCCAATATCCATCCATATCGCCACCCCTTTTCACAAAAAAATGAAATTGAAAAAATGGTCCAGGAACTCCTTAATGTAGGCGTTATCTGCCTTAGTACAAGCCCTTACTCTTCTCCTGTAGTCATGGTCCTGAAGAAAGAAGGTTCTTGGAGAAATGTCCTGACTTTTGTGCCCTCAACAAACTGACCATTAAAGACAAATTTCCCATTCCTGTCATTGATGACCTCTGGATGAATTGAGTGGTGCCCAATTCTTTACTAAACTTGATCTTCGCTTGGGCAATCACCAGATATGTATGAAAGAGGCAGACATTCCCAATATGGCCTTTCAAACTCATGAGGGCCACTATGAGTTTTTGGTCATGCCCTTTGGCTTGTGTAATGCCCCCTCCACCTTCCAAAGCCTCATGAATCATGTCTTCCATCCCTTTCTCCATCATTTTGTCTTAGTTTTATTTGATGATATCCTCATCTATAGAAAAACCTAGACATACCATCTTACTCATGTGGATCAAGTTATCCATCTACTCTCTCAACACCAAATTTTCCTGAAACAGTCTAAATGTGCTTTTGGTGCCTCAGAAGTAGAATGCTTGGGTCATCTGGTTGGCAAGGATGGCGTCAGGGTGGATCCGAAAAGGATTGAAGCTATGCAAGACTGGCCGCACCCAAAGAATCTCAAAAGCTCGCATGGATTTATGGGCTTAACATGGTATTATCACAAGTTTGTTAAGAATTATGGAAATATTGCAACACCTCTCACTACTCTCCTCAAAAAGAACTCTTTCACTTGGACTCCAGCCACTGCTCAAGCTTTCCAAACCTTGAAGATGGCCATATGCACCACTCTGGTTCTAGCCCTTCTTGATTTCACAAAGACCTTTGTATAGGAAAGTGATGCCTCAGGGAAAGGAATTGGTGTTGTCCTTATGCAAGAGGGTTGACCTTTGGCTTTCACCAGCAAGCAACTATCTGAAAGGAATCTGGGAAAACCCATCTATGAAAAGGAAATGTTGGTTATTCTGCATGTCGTTGATCTGTGGCACCCTTATCTCTTGGGGCAATGTTTCCAAATTAAGATAGACCATCAAAGCCTCAAGTACTTTCTGGAACAACACATTTCCTCCCCAGAGCAACAAAAATGGGTGACTAAGCTCTTTGGATATGATTATGAGATCATTTACAAGAAAGGCAAAGACAATGTGGTGGTGGATGCACTGTCCCAAAAATATGAAGAAGAAGGATCCCTTTTTTCTCTTTCCATCATTGTACCAGATTGGCTCCAAGCTGTTCGCCAAGAATGGCTACAAGATCCCAAAAGTTCGCATCTAATCCAACAATTGTAGACCAATGCTCTAGCTCCCCCAGGGTACTCTTGACTCTAGGATGAACTTCAATACAAAGGCCATTTGTATTTAAGTAAACAATCAAAGCTTAAATCCATGGTACTTTCTGAGATTCATGCTACACCCACATAGGGGAACTCTGGGTTCACCAAAACCTATGATAGGGTCAAATAGTCTTTTTTCTTGGATGGTATGAAACAAGACATCCGTAATTTTGTCGCTGAATGTGAGGTGTGTCAATGCAACAAGGGAGAAATAGTCAAATCTCCAGGCACACTACAACCACCTCCGATTCCACCTACTATTTGGAAGGATATCTCTATGGACTTTATTACCAACTTACCCAAATCGGGAAATAAATCAGTCATAATGGTGCTTGTGGATAGCCTTTCCAAGTATGCTCATTTCTGTGCTCTTCAACACCCATTTACTGCATCCACGGTGGCTCAAATTTTCATGGATCAGGTCTTCAAGCTTCATGGCATGCCGCACTCTATTGTTTCTGATCGTGACCCAACTTTCACAAGCAATTTTTGGCAAGAAATGTTCAAGCTATAGGGCACCCAATTGCATCTCAACACAGCTTATCTTCCCTAGACTGATGGTCAAATGAAAGTTGTCAACAAGTGCGTGGAAACATATCTAAGGTGTTTTTCCTCTGAAAATAAAAATCTGTGGGCTCAATGGTTACCCCTAGTTGAATGGTGGTACAACACTTCCTACCATACAGCTACACACATGACTCCTTTTGAAGTAGTATATGGACAGAAGCCACCTTCAGTTCTCTCATACTTACTAGGTACCTCGAAGGTCCAGGCGGTTGACCAAACACTTATAGTTCCATAGGATATTCTCCATACCCTCAAAGAGAACTTGGTCATGGCACAAAATCGCATGAAGAAACAAGTAGATCAAGGTCTCTTTGAACGTCAATTTGCAGAAGGGGATCAGGTGTTTCTGCGACTGCAACCATACAAGAAAAATCGCCTCAAGGCCGAGCATTGTCATAAGCTAGCACCCAAATTTTATGGTTGTTATACAGTTCTCAAGCGTGTGGGACAAGTTACCTATCATTTAGCTTTGCCCTGTCATTTGAAGCTACATCCTGTTTTTCATGTTTCATTCTTAAAGAAGGTGAGTGGAACTAGGTGCCAAATTCAAACCAACCTTCTCGAGTTAGCTGAAGAAGGATCCATTTGGCTACAGCTAGAAGCAGTTTTGGACTAGCGTGAACATTGCTTGCGTCAGAGAACCATCAAGGAAGTGCTAGTCCAGTGGAAAGAGACAAATCCAGCAGATGCCACTTGGGAACCAACTACCATTCTACAACAGTTTCCACATCTCAAGCCTTGAGGACAAGGTTGTTTTTAAGGGGGTGGACATGTTAGGGTCCTAACCCACGCATAGGTACAGCAATATATTCAGATGTAATAAAGGTCAATATTAATAAGGCCTTTCAATAAAATATAATAAGGCGGATGTAAGAAGACCTAATAGAAGCTTCCGCTTCTAGAAGGATATTCCTCTAGATGCTTCTCTTGATAGACATACTTAGTATAAATAAGGGTCGAGGGTATGAAAACCCTAGCTTGGATATTATTGTAACAGAGCACTACTCGACTGGAGGTTTCCCCCTCGAAGAGGCCCATGAACATTTATTTCTAAATCAATGTGTTATTTATGTTGTTGTTCCTATATCATTTTTGTTTTATTGTGGAGATTATGCTGGTTATATTACTGTTATTCTGCCATTTCTAGCATTTTATTTATGTTATGCATACTTTTTATATCTGGTATATTACAATAGGTGTTGAGGGAGTTGACACGGAATATTGGAACAAGAAGGAATGTGATTTAAGATCTTGGATAGGTGGAGAAGGAATTCCATTTAGATATCAGGTCAAGGAGAAGAGAGAATAGAGGATCACGCAGCTAGGTTTTTAGAGGAAGGCACAAGAGAGTGTGACATCACATGAATATTTTCATACATAGTTTATTTACAGGTACACGTGTTTTAGTGGAGACAGTCACATACATACACAGTTTTTCTAAAGGAAATTCATGTACACCTCAAAAAATGTTCATTTATGGTTCATACATCAGGTCATGCTTTTCCAGGTTTGTATATAATTATATTTCTCTTAGTGGGCCATTGTCCCTATTATCGGAGCCATAATTTTAGCATAATAAAATCATTCCCAGCATCGGTTTTCCATCTGGGGTTTTTGACCAGGGATGATTTTAGGAGCTAAATTTCACTCATGGGCTAATTTTCCATGGTTTTTCCAAAAAGAGATTCGTTATTTTAAAAATGATTCGCCCAAATTCTATAGGATACAATTATTTTCCTTTAAAAATCTCCAAACTTTTATAAAAACTGTATAAAATCCTTAGAAATTTGAATATTTTTTCAAAAATATCGTCAAACATTTATAGTTGGCATATGAAGGATTAGTAAGATTTGCCAAGGTTTCTACATTTTAAAATAAATTTCCATCCTTAAAATCATCCCTAGGTTTTTCCAGGGTTATCTACCCAAAAATATTGATGTTTATGTGTGCTTGATATGAATTCCTTGTTCATGCTTTCATTGCATGCTTAGTTGATTGCTTGGTTGTGATTTAATTCTATAAGTGATTTATTTGGAATTAACTGTCGGGTGTTGGGTGGGAGAAATTTCAACATACCAATAGTTGAATTAAAAAAAATCAACAATCCATATCTCTAGCCCAGTATACATCAACAAATCCATGTATGTCCAACACTCTATCCAATCTTGGTCTTCCTTGGTAACACAATCCATAAGTAGTAGTGCCATGCAAATACCTGAAAAAACCCTCTTTACTATTTCTCAATGCTCCTTCCTTAGTTTTTACATATACATGCTCAAAACTCCCATTGCACGTGGAATGTCCAGTTTAGTATAGACCATTGCATAAATCAAACTACCAACTGTACTAGCATACTAAACATGGGATATGTCATCTTCCTCTTCATGTGTCTTCAGACACTAATCTGTGGATAAATTTACACCTATAGGAATCAGGACCCTGATAGGTTTACATTCTTTCATATTAAACCTTTGTAATAATGACTCTACATGTATTCTGTGGTTCAAGCAAATTTTCCCCTTTGCCTGATTTCTTTTATTTTTCATGCCCAAAATCAATTTGTAGCACCAAGATCTTTCATGTCAAATTTAGGGGGAAATTGATTTTTCACATCATAGATAATTTCCTTATTGTTTCCTATCAACAAAATATCATCCACATACAAGACCAAATAAATAAGATGTTCACCTACTAATTTTAAATACAAACTATAATACCCCTAGGCCGAACCCCAGTTCTACATATAAATGTAAATGTTTTATAGGCTGGTGAGCCAAGATATTTTGGGATGGGGTGCTTGTGCAATTATTAGGTTGGAGATCCTAGATGCTAAAGGAAAGTGAACCTATTTTTGTAATATGTAAACACTCATATTATTAATAAATTACATCACTACTGCAAACCGACCCACAAATGAGTATGGGGGGCTAAACTCCATTAGGAAGGGAAAGGGGAGCTAAGAGTCTAGGAAAGGGGATAAGCTAGGGGACTTAATCCAAACGGAATATTTTATTAGTATTTAATAAATCTAAAGAAATGGATATGAATATATCCTAAGTTCTAAAGTAGGGACAAGGGATTCCCTTGGTTGCCAAGTGACTTAAAAGACACATGAATATATATATTTGAGGACATATTGTGAATAGGGGGATTATTCCTTCATGGAGGCAGTTGTGAATCATACATGATGGTACTTCATTGTAACTAGGAACATGTGCTTGTACTGGCTAGCTCATGAGTTGGATTGAAGAAGCGGGTTGTCAGGCCCGTCAAATTGAAGAAGCAGGTTTTCATGCCCGTGGAATGGAAGAAGTGGGTTGTCATAACTATGAGAATTATCTCTGTAAATGTGTTGAACCTGTACATAATAGATATAGCTATAAAATAACACATACATTTGCAGAGAGAAATTGAGAAAGAAGAAGCAAGAGAGAAAGAATAGAAGAATTCTCATTAACCAGATGAATAATGAATAATTTACACATGATATACTCTGTATAACTCAACCAATGTGGCTCCTGCATGAACCTAGAGATTGTGCCAACTACATAGGAGAGGTCTGGTCTAGAGTGTGTGAGATATGACAAGCTCCCCACTATCTATGTGTACAGTGTGTTGTCAACCAGTGGAGTGTCCCTGCCATCCTCAAGTTTGACTCCTGATAGGAAAGGAGTCAGAGTAGACTTGCAGTATGTCATGTGAAACCTCTCAAGGAGATCTTGTGCATACTTGTACTGAGATAGTTTGATGCCTGATGCATCGTAATTGATCTCAAGTCTAAGGAAGAAGTGTAGAGGACCCATTTCTATCATCAAGAACCCTTCATGTAGAATCCTCTTGACTGCAAAAATCATTGAAGTCGAGCAACTAATGATCAACAAATCATCAACATACAAAACTAAGAGTAGAAGTGAATCAGTCATCTTGATCATGTAAACATTTGGGTCTGATTTACAACGTATAAATTTCAGCGACAATAGGTAGGAGTCCATCTTGGTGTACCATTCCATCAGAGCCTGCTTGAGGCCATAAAGATATTTCTTTAGTCGACAGACCAAAGATGAATTCTGCATAAATACCTAGGGCTGCTCCATATAGATCTCCTCAGAGAGATTGCCATGAAGAAATATATTCTTCACATCTATTTCATGGACTTCCCATCCCTTGGATGTCACAATGGAAAGTGCCAAACATATGGAATTCAGATTCGCTACTGGAGCGAAGGTCTCATCATAGTCAATGCCATGAACCTAATGAAATCCTTTGGAAACTAACCTAGATTTGTATCTGCTAATCTGTCCATCTTCTACGCTCTTGGTCCTGTAGACCCATCTGCACCTGAAAATTTTCCTTCCAGAAGGAAGGGGAACCAGATCCCAAGTCTGGTTCTCGAGGAGAGAGTTTTACTCCTCCTACATGGTATATTCCCAAAAGGGATTTCCAACAGCCTCGCCATAAGACTGTGGATCTGAAGAATGAACCAAGAAAATATGCCTTGGTGGAAATGGTTCAGTGGCAGTGAGTGCAAGAGGAGGCTCTTTGAAATTAGATTGAGACCTCCTAGTATCAGTCGGATCACCAACAAGATCCCTTGCATCTTGAAGAGTAGTATGGGACCACTTGGGCCTATGATCTGGCTCTGCATCTGCATCTGGATGCATTGACTCTGCATCTGAATGTACTGACTATGTATCTGGATCATCTGAATCCTCTGAATCAGAACTCTAATCTGAAGAAGACTCGACATGTGCATGCTCATCATCTCTGACAGGTGGAAGAATAAAGGGGTATGCATGCAACTAGTGAGGTACATGTGGGACACTTTCCTCGAATTGAAATTTTTTCTCAATGATGAGCCAGTCCAAGGAAAGATCAATAAGTATGTATCCGTTCACATCGTCGGGGTATCCAAAAAAGATACATTTTTTTCTCTATGGATCAAGTTCCTTCCTCTTTTCATATGGAATCTAGGCCCATGCACATGAACCAAAAATACAAAAGTGGGTCAATTCTAGTTTGAGGCCGCTCCAAGCCTCATAGGGGGTCTTATCCTTTACAGATATATGGGGAGATATGTTTTGGATGCAGGTTTCACAATTAAGTAGTTCATCCCATAGTCTCTGTGGAAGTGACTTTGCATGTAGCATGGAAGATGCCATCTCTTTTAGAGATCTGTTTTTTCACTCGAAAACTCTGTTTTGCTACAGACTATAGGGAAATGTGTGTTGCAACTGAATCCCTAGATCATGACAAAGATTATGGATCTCATGCTTTACATACTCTCCCCCATTACTAGTTCGAAGGATTTTGATTTTCTTTCCTGATTGTGTCTCAACCAGGGATTTGAAATCTTTGAGGTGTTGAAAGACCTCTGATTTTTTCTTGAGAAAGAAAATCCATGTGAAACGTGAGAAATCATCAACAAAAATGAGCATGTGCCTCAATTTTTTGATTGATGGATGCATAAAATGGCCCATGAGGTCACTATGGATCATATCTAAAGGAGAGGAATCTCTCTAAGTCTTTCCTTTGTCAAATTTCTCTTAAGGGTGTTTTCCAAGAACACAACCCTCAGAGATTCCTTTGGAGAAATGGAGGTCTAGTAGACCATCAAATGATCCTTTATTTCTAAGCTATTGCATATATATGAAATTTAAATGCACGAACCTTTCATGCGATATCCTACTTCTTTCATTAGCATGGGTAAGCAGTAAAGCAGAATCTGGTTCAATAAATTCAGAAAATGTATACAATCTAGATTGATGATTTACCTCACCGCTAGCAACCCTGGAATTGGTTTGCATGTCATAGATATCCACTACATTAGGTGTGAATATGACTTTCTTTTCGGTGATGGAATTTTCATCTAATACACATAGAGAATATTTACGGAAAGTTTGGGAACATGAAACACATTCTCGAAGCTTCCGTTGGTGACTTCAATCATTCCTTTGTCGGTGAAATCAACTGGAGAGTTGTTCCCCATTAGAATAGGAGGACCTTTGCATGAATCCAATGAAGAATAGACTGCTTTTGTGGAATCCATGTGATGTGATTCTCCTGCATCTACGATCCAAACATCGAGAGAGGAGTTGATGGAAATCAAGGCATGGCTAGAATTTCCTTTCTTGGGATTATGATCTTCTAGATTCTTGTTCTTGGCATCCTCGGGTATGCGATCTCCAAGGTTATTTTTCTGAACTATTTGAGTCATTATATCTATTTTTTTTTGCATTCATGTGGAGTCTAGATGGAATCCTTTATGGAAATATATACATTTCTCCCCTTTTCTTCCCTTTCCTCCTTTGGATCTGGAGGCATCGATGAAGGGTTTTGAGTACCCTTCCTTCTTCGGATTTTCATGTTCTTTCCTTTTGTATTTATATTTATATTTTGGATATTGATGACCCTTCCATATTTCAAAGTAACTGTATGCACCTTTGGGCCTTTGATTTTTCCCATGTTGATGAGCTCAGTTTGCTCTTGTGTCAGGGATTCGATACATTCCTCAAGAGAAGGCATCTTCCAAGTGGCTCTAGAGGTGAATTTGACTAAATGGAACATGGATACAAACACTGAGAATTCAGGACCACGTTTGGAGATAATTTTGAGAACCAATTGTTTCTCCTCATATTTATCAACCTCGCAAGCCTCGAGTTGCGACAATAAATCCTTAAATTTTATAAAGAAATCTTGGAGATTATCGAAGATTTTTTGATCCAATGTGAGAAATTCCACCTCAATTATGTGTCCCCTAATATCATCCTATTTTAAAAATACCACTTCCATGGTGGTCCAGGCTTCATTGAGGGTTTTACAGGAAGATATGTGAAAAAGGATATCGGGAGAAATGAGACTGCAAATTGTTCTAAATGCTTCATCCATTCTATTTAGATACTTGTATTTTTCTATGGCTGATGTTGGTTATGTTTCCATGTTCATGGTTAACCTATAAAATCCTCTTCTTCAAATATGCATGATCATCCTCTGTTTCGATGCAAAGTAATTGTAAGGTGTAAGAATGAATTCTTTTGGGAATTCCATTTTTTCGTTGTCTTCAATCTTTGGTACCTGCAAAAATAATTTGGTGTGTATTTTTCTTAGTAGTCCGTTGGATATGATACCATGTAAATGTGTTGAACCTGCACATACTATATCTATATAGAAAATAACACACACATTTGTAGAGAGAAATTGAGAAACAAGAAGTAAGAGATAAAGAATGGAAGAATTCTCATTAACTGAATGAATAATGAATCATGTACACATGATATACTATGTATAGCTCAACCAATGCGCACTGGAAAAAAATAAAATGCACCATAGTGGTGGTATAGAGTGATCTGGAAACACACCAGTAGTTACGGTAGTAAACTTCCACCTAGTCTAGTTTCTCGTGAAGTTGTGGGAGTGAACTGCCACCTAGTTGAGTTAACTAGTCTATCAATCTTCAATTAACTGACTGAAAAAAAGTGAAGTAAGGAGGACATCA
This sequence comes from Picea engelmannii, assembly GCA_009831015.1. Lineage (NCBI taxonomy): Eukaryota > Viridiplantae > Streptophyta > Pinopsida > Pinales > Pinaceae > Picea > Picea engelmannii. The sequence continues at coordinate 221,216 of ML802950.1, forward strand.
AGGAATCATGGGTAATGCACTAGTCTTGTGATGATCCAAAGGAAAATGCACATCAGATGGTGATGATCCCAATTTTACATGGTGACAATACCAATGTAGCATCTAGACTCTACTTAACTAATAAAACTGAAGAGAATATTCTCCCTAGAGGAATATTATTCCTAAAATATAGGAAACTGAATAATGACTAATAAACAAGGAAAAATATTAGGGAAAATATATCATAGGTGTGTGTGAAGTAACTCCAACACTCTCCAGGTGAGAGAAGTGTTGGGAATTGATTTCTGAAGGTGCCAAACTATAACTACAGGGATCTAAGATTTCTTGTCCGACCTATTGCTAAATCCTTGGAAGGGAAGTGGGGCAAGCGAAGGACTATTTAGTAGAGAAGGGGCACACTTATTGGGGTTGGACATGAATGTGGGGAATGATCGATTGTAGGTTGTCAGTTTGAGTTGGAACCTATGTCTGAGTTTGTATGTTGTTAAAGAGACATTAGCTTGGTTAGAAACCTTTTACCCAGGTGGAATTTATCCCCAGGTTGAGGGTGAACCACTACTGAGAGTTATGAGAAGTGCGGTCTAAGGCTGGGAGGAATGTGGAAGGTTTGCATGTAGTTGGTGTTTATTTGCTGAGATAAGTGTCATTCATGTGCTTATTTCAATTACTGTGTGTGTGTGTAATTATGACTTTTTGTCATGGAATATCTATTGTTAATTCTATATATCAATTATTAATATTGCATGCATGATATTATTATTTCCACCTAACTCTATTCATATGCATAATTTATTATTTAATTTAATCGTATCAGAATTCATAATTCCATCGGGGCTGGGAAAGTTTTAAGAGAAAATTTGTTGAGTCCCTAATAATGGGGATGTTACAAATTGGTATCATAACTGATGACAAGATATCTTGTGCCTTTCATGGCCTTGCTTTGGTGGATGGGTATGTTACAAAGTGGTATCAGAAAAAATATTTGTTGAGATTCCCAGAATTTTCCCGACAAGTTTACATGGACAACATATGTACAGGTCCATTTGGAGATTCCATGATGCAACCAAAACAATAGGAAGCAGGCCTGGTGAACACATGGATCCTAAACTTGGTGGAGATTCCCCACTTCGGTAGAGGGAAAGAGGTAAATAAATGAGTCAAGAAGTTGATGGAAGTCCTCCATGGAGGATTCCTATGGATGGAGGAACTCATCTCCATTGACGTGGAATTGATCACATTCATCATAGGTTTGTCTTTCATGGGTGAGATTCCCATGAAATACCTAGATTACAAGAAAAAGGAGAGGGATATTGCCGAGGAAATGAAGAAAAAATACGGCACAAAGAGGGGCTTGTGTGAGATCATAATAAAAATAATCAACGACACAACCCCTAGGATGGCCACAAAACTCATGGATTGCAAGATGTTAATAAAGTTACGCAAGGAGAAAGTCCCTGCAGGGTTTTCCGCAGTTGCATCCTAGTGCGCCAATTTCACCATGCTCAGTTGGCCCCCCTACCTGCTAAACCTGTTCCTCGACGACTGCAAAGATGCACATGACTTGGGGACATAGTTCCGATATTCATGGATGTTGATCCCGATAGAATTAGTTGGGTGGAGGGAACCTCCATACTCATAATTTTGCGACAAAATAGGTCATTATCACGTAGAAAAATATACATCAATGGGGAGCACTTCAAACCCCAAGAGAATAAGTGGAAACATGGGTAATGTTTTGTGGTACTTCAATGACATACAAGAGAGCTTAAACAATACATGGAGAATCACTCTGGAGGTTGTCTCACAATACCAGGGCATAACAAGCTTCAAAGCTACATGCCACAACATGTGGATCAAAGTGCACATAGATCCAAAGAAGGAATGTTTGCATATGTGATATTACATCAGTGGAGAAGAGGTAAAAATGTCAATGCAAGATAGGAAATATGACTGGAAGATCCCATTCATTACTAAGGAAGTGCCTACAGGAAAGAAGGTATAAGCATGGGTATCTAGGAAACCTATAGGAGACAATGCTCCACCTAAAAATCCGACACAATAGGGGAATCCCAGTCAGAAGATGGTGTAGAAGAAGAAGGGGATTGCGCCAAAGAAGGATGCATAGGAAGTGAAAAGGGACACCGCACTAGTATAAGGAAAACAAGGAGTGGAGGACACAACAACACAAGAGAACCCCTCCATATCGACCCCACAAGAAACAAGGCCACCCAAGAGGCCAATCATACACACAGGAGGACCACGCAAGAAGGCCAAGGAGCATAAACAACTGTCAGAGTTTACAATCAATGAGGACGATGTCGAACTCGTCGCAGAACGAGTGCAAGATCGCGTAGTTGAGGAATTTGAAGAAGCTCAACACCAATGAGGTAGAATTCAAAATGAGTTGGCAGAAATAAGGCAGGTCTTGGAACAAATACATGTATTTCAAAGGCCTGAAAGGGGAACATAGCCATTCCCTGCAACAACAGAAGTAGAGGAAAGGACCACACCAAGCGAATAAGACACCATCCAAACCATAGCGTAGGTGATTTCAAACCTCCAAATCACATCATACATGCTGCAAATGGATGAAGGTGTAGCCCAGACACCACTAAAGGATCTGGCATAGGTAGAGTTGGTACTAGCAAGGATACCAACCAAGGCACTTTACAAGCTTCAATTTAGTGTCACACATGAAGTACAATCATGCACAAGGAAATATGTGGTGGAATTGCAACAAACAAAGAATGATAGGGACTCCATGGAATTTGTAGTCAAGTAGGTGAAGCTCGAAGCAAAAGAGGAAAAAGAACACATTGATAGAATGGAATAGGGACTGACAATAGTTTATAATTGCATCCCAGATAGAGTGCAAGAAGAGGATAAAATCAATCTCAATGCATAAACCATTGATAAATATAGATAAGATATTGAGGAGATAAAGGAAAGAATTAATCCCACTACTCCTCTCGAGGTCTGAGAGTAGAGGAAAGAAGAAGTTTTACTCTAAATAGCGGAGATGGAGAACCAATCAAGCGAAACATAAAAATTGTTCGACAAAGCCATGCAGCTCTGGAAAACATTAGAAGAAGATGAGGAGGTCCAACAGTGGGACCAAGAAGAGGAAAGAGTCAGCGCAGCCATACAAGAGCTCAAGAAAAGGAATAAAGCGATGAGAATTACAGAGTTCATGAAGGGCACCTTGAATATGAAGAATATACAATGAGAATTGAAGACTACATAGACAAAGAAGAAAGCAAGCCAAGAAGAACTAGAACCCCTACAAGAGAAATAAATGTAGATGATCGTACAGTTGGAGGAGGAAAAGAAAAAAATTGCACAATCACAGACAAAGGGCACAACACTAATCTAGGAGGTAATCATAGCGCAATCAGTGGAGGCACTCGCAAGAAAATCCGCTCAGGTCAAGGCAAGAGGAAGGGAACTCACAGACAAGTTTCACATCCTAGAAGAGGATGTTCAGGGAGTGCGTAGTACCTAGGTGGCTCTGGAAAAGCCACATGTTAGTGTTGGGGGCTTGTTGGGTGCAAGCCTTTTTTGAGGAAATACCAAATTTTGGTAAGGAAAGGCCTAATTTTGGAGAAGAGAAGCTAGTAGGAAAACCAAATTGTGCGAGGAAATGCCACATGCAAAGGAGGAAAGCATGCAAGGAACACATAAAGGAAAACCCAACCATGTTAGGGTTAGGGTTTTGGTAAGAGAGTGTAACGGCTAATGATATTGTAAAATAGTATAAATAAGAACCTAGGAGTTCTAGGTCGGGGTTCGAATTTGTTCAGTTGGGATCGACTAGAGTGTTGATTCAATTCCACTATTGTAGTTCTGATATGATTTTGTAAGTTGTTGAGCTGTAGAAGAGTCAAGCATCTAGATATTGAGGGTTATATCATATGTTGAGGAGCCTAGTGTGATTTAGTCTACCTCGTAAAGGTTTTTGAACCTTTTTCATGATTATATGGTCGGAGATATAGTGCGCACAACCTCGTATTTTGCAATAAACCTAATAAAAGAGCCTAAGAACCCATATCTTTGTGGACGTAGACGAGGAGGGGGTGAACCATGGTAAAACATGTTTTATGTGTGATATTTATTGCATATTTACCTTCTGTCAGTAGTTAGATTATGAATGGATGAATGAATGGTTCGTTTAGATCTATTAGAATGCATGCATAGGCTTAAAAAATTAATTAATCTTAGAAATAATAGAGAGAATAATCAGATCAAGGCATGAAGAAGATCAAATAGAATCCCAAATCCCCACTCCTTCCTATACTTCAAGCACTTGATCTTTGTATTCACCCATAGAACTATCTCAGGTGAGACTGTGTAGTACACTTTGTGTGTTGTGCTTCCTCCTGGTTTACCAGGAGGGATGATAGTTTTAAAGGGTTTTGTTGGAACCCTGATCAGATATGAACCTGGGTCAGACTAAGAGTAGAAATAGAAATAGAAATCAACATCCTCCTATAAATAAAGGGCCATTGTATGTAAAAATAATAAGAAGAAATTTGAGTATTTTAATGTTGTTCAATTTGTATTTTAGAACCCATCTTTCTCCTAGAACTCTTTGATCATCCATAGAAAGTGTTGCACCTCTCTCCTCTTGATAAGTTCAACTATCAATTCTTCACCATTGTATTTTCATTTTCAACCATTGTTAGAAGAGAGGGAGATTTTTATTTGGGGACTCAAGAGCCTTCCCAAGGAGGTAGAGGGGACTCAAAAGTTCCCATATTTCTCCAAGGTGTTATCAATTTGAAGATCAGTCTCATTTGGTAGCTATTCTGTGTGTCTCTTTCTTGCATCAAATTTAGTTGTTACATGCTTAGTTTAGTTTTATTTCTTTTTTGTTTACTTCTTGTTTTCTAATTAGTTGATCCATTAATCAAGTAACAAACTATTGTGTTGTCTTGCTATCCTAACTAGATAGTTAAGGGACATCTTTTTGTTCACCCAGGTGACAAAAAGAACCCAACAAATTGGAGACCATATTGGGGATTTGGATAAAAATACTCCCCAATTAGGCTGTTAATTTTTTCTTTCTCACTCATTTGTATTTTCAGGGACCAAAAATGACCTATCCTCACCTTTAGAGAGAAGGATTTCATCCCACATTGAGTGAAATCATTCAAAATTTTTGTCCCTCCATCTTCTCTGCGTGAGCACGGGTTCGGGTAAAACCGTCGTGTGTTTTGTGCTTATTCATTCTCTGTCATAACTCTTCAAATGTGCACTTCACTCTTTGTGCGTGTCTGTTTCTGGTTTAGCCATGCACTGGTGTTATATTTTCTAAATTGTAAGGCTTGAGATAATCACTTACACCAAGTAGCCTAGAGTTAATTTATGCACTATTGTAAAATCCATTAAAAGCAGCCTTGGAGATCCACCCTTGCATACATATATTAAAACCACACCTAGACATTTAGGGAGGATAAAAAGAACCCTTTCATATTTTACTTCCTTACTTGTCACATGGATGGCCTAAAGCTTATCATGTGAATTTCATTATCTGCTTTTCTTTTACAAAGTCACCACACTAATTTGGGTATAGAAACTTATTTAAGTAATATTGGAGTATGCTCTTTCCTCTCACCCTAGTGTGATCTTGGAAATTAGAAAAGATATTTCCTAAAAAAGTCTTCATGTCCCTTAAATAAAAATCAACCAATCCCTAGGAGAGGCCAATACCTATTAGGTCATGTTGGAACTTAAATCTAAGACTTGTAAGGGGCCATACATGCCGGCATGTGCACAGTCTTAGGATAGTTTCAAATTTCTAGAGTAAATCACATAGGAAGTATAAAAGCATTGAAAGGGCCCATACATGCCCATATGTTCACAATATAGGGACAATTTTTCAATATTTATTAGATTACAAAACATCATAGGGAGATAAAAGAGTCAAAGTGAGGATTGCCATATCCACCATATTAGTTTAAGATTATTTCTTTTGCAAGGGTCATTTGAACAAATTTAGTAAGTTATCTAAACAAGACAAGTAAAGGAACACACAATGTCCACCATGTTAAAATATTGTATTTAACTTATTAAAAAAAAAATTCACCATAACCACTCCTTGCACACACTCTCACTCACTCAAAAAACCTTTTTCTAAATACTTGAAACTCTTTTGGGCTTCACTTGTTTAGTAAAAAATCATTTTGCACACCATCATAGAAACGAAGTTGGTCCATGACCCTAGCTTCACAACCTACTCTCACATTCTAAAAAGCAAACATAATCAACCCACTTTCTCACCTCCATAATAGGAACAAAAAATAATTTGGTAATCTAAGTTACGATTTTGGGCATAGGAATCCAAATAACTCCCCATCATCATTTCTCACTTGAAACTTAGAAAGTTGTGAATTAGGGTGCCAAAATACTCCCACTCAAGAATTCCTATACCATAAGGAAGGGAGACACCTGTGAAGGGTCAAAGGCCAAGGTCTAGTTGTTTTGCGTATTCCTCCTTGGGTCACCCAACCCTTGGAAAGAATCCATCCTGTGACTGATTTTTGAGGCCGAAAATCTAAATGTCACGTTTGATGGAGGTAGATTAGTAACCCAATCTAAGATTTATCTACCCAAGGTGGCGGTTGTGGATTGCACTCGCACCTCAATCATATTTTGAATGGTTGTTGGGAAATATCGCCAGTACTTCCAGGATATGGCCCCTTGACCCCTCATTATAACTGATTGTTCATCCCTTCACTAGATTCTCCTCAAGTGGGTTTCATCCCTAATGTCAAGTGATTTTTTGGAGGTCGAGTGTTATTGGAGAAGAAGGATGTTACATTGGACAGGACATGTGCATTTGTTATTTGATTTTTATTTCCCCACGTGGAATTACAAAAATCCCAAACCAATTTTTACATTTTCTTGATTTATGATTTTCACCACATGATGACATGCAATTTTATGTATACATTGTTTAAAGTAATTTGAAATAAATTTTTCCTATCATTCTTCACCACTATTTTTCACACACTCACTTCTAGAATAGAATCATAGGGGAACCACAGTATCCCCGCCATTTTAGGCACTTGAGAAACTTACCCCCAATTTTAGGTGGTGTTCCTAATTTTGATGAGATATTAGCAGTACCATTATAGACACTTGTTAGTGCTGCAATACTAGGATCCAGACTACTAGGGGCCACTTCTGTTAGAACCCATATCCAAAGAAACTCACAAACAAACCCTCCTCCACAAGGAGGAAGAGCCCAAAATTTCTCACAAAGTAAAAGCTCCTAAGGAACCATTTCCTCTCATACCATGGCAGGACCTACCCCCGTCATGCCCTACTTGGATTCACTCAATATCCAAAATCTAACCAAACTAACAAATGATCCCATATTGTACAACCCCGCTTGGTCAATTATGGACACAAAGCTACCTTCCAAAATTCATAAGTTTGAAGGAAACATTGGAGAGGACCCAACCAACCATGTCATGTCCTTTCACTTATGGTGTTCTTCCAATAGAATAATGGAATATTCTATTCATATATGGTTATTTCATAGAACAATCACAGGAACTATGACCAAATGGTATGTAGACAAGAAATATGGTTCCCATGCAAATTTTGAGTCTCTAGCCAAAGCATTCCTATCATTTTTTCAACTCCCTATTCGTCATGACACTAGTTTAGAGATTCGTTCAAAATGAAAACAAACCACCATTGTTCATATCTCTGACCATATTCATGAGTGACATAGACACCGAAGCATATGCAAAGTGGATACAACCCCACAACAAAGGTTAGATTGGTTCCTGCGATCGCTCGTTCTTACCCTTGCCAAAGATGTGGCTACAACCCTCCCCCAAAATGAATATGAAGCCATCACTAAGGCACAACAGTTTGACCTCATCTACTCCCAATACTCATACCTATACAATGTTCTCCTAGATTCTCCTTATCCTTTTCCCTTTAGTCAAGACAAACTCGGAACATCGCATGCCGCCGATGGGTTGATTTTCTCCATGACTCATATTCAACCACATGTGTAGTAAGTACCCACATATCAGAAAAATATTTACTTACCACCATATGGGGGAAATCCATATTACCCTCCCCAAGAACCCCCTCCACAATTCACGGAACCTCCTCTCTAGACCATGGGTGCACATGTACCCACTCCCCTTCCTCAACCAATACCTATCCCACAACTGGTTCCCCCACCAACCATTTCATATCCACCTAGTGATAAGGGATCCACCTCCACTTATTACAACCCATATGGACCCCCACAAGGTAACCCATATTATCCCTTCCTAGGTCCTCCCCAACCTTTTGTACCCCCACATGGACAACACTAGGAAGGAGTTAATTTCATCCAACCTTCCTCTCTTCAATAGGTTCAATCTTTTGAATAATTGAATACGTCCAATCCACCTCACCAAACCAATAATAACTGGAAGAAAGGAAGGAATAGGAACAAAGGACAAGGAGGGAACCCCCCTCAACAAAACCCCCAAGCGAGAGGAAACTAGATCTAACCCAATCAAAACCCTCAAGGGGGAAATAATAATGGCCAACCATGACAAGGGATAAATAAAAATATTTGAACCAATTACCCTTGCACATTATCTGGTGAATATGGCCATTACACTCACCATTTACCTCAAATCGTTGACTAAAAATGTATGAAGGATTCCATGAATCCTCAATCGTAACCCAACCCCCAAGGTCCACCACTAGGCTTCCCACTTATATACCACCAACACCACCACCGACGAAATTACAAAATCCTATCCCACATCAAGGAGTCATTAACACTCAACCAAAAGTGACCCAATTCCCACACCCTCATGGGAAGTTCCCTTCACCCTACCAGCCCCACATAGGAAACACCATCGACTGCAATATCCTCCTCACCAATGAAGAGGAATCCTCTTACAAACTCCCAGTCGCTAATATGGTCCCCCCTTATCCATTACCCACCACTTTGGAAGCTCCCCATCCACTAACAGGACAACCATTGGCAATCCCTCATCCTAACACTAAAGCCATTGCCCACATGCCTCATGCACCATTCGCAGGAATGTGCATAATCCCCATGCCCATGCCTCCCATAGCTATAGTCTTATTGACGATATCACTCAACCACCTACTTCCACATCAGCTATGGAAGTCCTTTAGACATGCCCTTCCCAACAAAAGGCATTAATTTCACAATTGGGGGCAGTAGATCTTGCAGACACCCGTCTAATCGCATTTGACTTAGAAAACGAAGACCCACGACTCCCATATTTAGTCACACTCCATATTCCTATCAAAATATGGAATATCATCGTCCATCGTTGCATCATAGATGAAGGAGCATCTATTTGCATCATGTCCAAATCAATATGGCAACAAATTAGTTCACTCAAGTTTATCCCCTCCACCATCAATCTTCGAGCTTATGACAGTCGACCATACCAACCATAAGGCCTATACCAAAATATTCTGGTAGAACTAGAGGGAAAGAAAATTCTCATCGACATAGAGGTCATTGACACTCATCTATATTACAACATCATTTATGGCTGGAGATACACGTATTCCATGCAAGTCGTGGCGTCATCAGTCTTCCGCACCATGTTATTTCCACATAATGGGAAACTTTTCACCATCAACCAATTAACCCATTATGAATCCAACCACTCAGGACACATTGATAACATCCTACCACTTATCCTCTCGAACTCCTAACTTGTCCTAATGATAGACGTCAGACCTCAGCTATTTCAAGATCCATCCTTTATTGGTACATACCAAGGCTTCCCTCACCCCAACCCCACCACTGCCATTGTTTTCATTGTCACAGCCGATGGCATAGAGATACATGAACCCCTGTCCATGGAGAGCTCATTAGAATCCACATCCACTCCTTCCCAACCAACCCCAATGCTTCCTAAAAAAATTCCCATACAAACTCCTCAAGATGGAACATCAAAGAGCCCACCACTCGAGAGTCAAATCCCCTTGTGGAAAATAGTCCCATAGGAAATCACCCAAATACCCTTCTTTTACCCTCCTCGAAGAGTAACAACATACTAAGTTGTTGTTTCCCTCACCTTACCTAATATGGTCATAGCCATCCCTATATGGTATTTATAACCCCCATCCATGGTACCTGGTTTATCACTGCAACCTCAACCTGTGGTACCCATGGCCCATGCACTAGGGAAGTTAAGACAGTTGGGAGCATTGGTATCACCACCAGGAACCTGACTATAGACCATAGGGGAAACACCACAACCCAACACAACACACTGAAGAAGAAGGAACCTTTCCCCCTTCCACCCCACGCATACCACCCCCATGCACATTATGTGCTTCCATTGGACATCCAACCAACATTTTCCTTGCCTTACTCAAGTTTCAGAATCTCATTCCAAAACCCATAAGTATGCTACTACTACCCACACCAGTAGTCCCACTGGCCTCCCCTGAACCTTCTTCCTCCAAACCTCATATTTTGAGAAACAAACATGCTTTTGCTATTTTCTCTCAATACAACCATTACACACACCACTTCCCAACCCTCCATCAATTTTGGGACACCCTCGTAGTAGTGCGCCAAACCACATTTCCCAAATCAGCCCAACCCATCTCCTCGATACCAATAGTTACTAACATTCTCTATGTATCTACCTCAGTAAATGAGCACAAGTGATTCCCTTGCACATTATGTTACCAAATGGATCATTATAAATATCATTTCCCACTTATCATCGAGGGATGTGCATGCCAGAGGGCTTCCATCCCACCCATTACAACAATGGTACAAAAACCTCCAGACTAGGTTGTGCACAATCCCCACCCATGCAGTTATGGCATACAACCTACATGGCCCACCCTCCATCCTTTGACCCCTCTCGTCATCCCACCATGAGGTGAATACCTCCCACCAATTCCTCCAAACTCTCATGTAACGCCGATTTACGAGATTCCCCCTCCCCCATATCATGGTACATCAAATTCATATATGGATATTTGGTTCATGACGTCTACCGATAGTCCTCATTCCCCTTCCATAGGTCCATCTACCTGAGATTCAAATAATGATATTTAATCCTTAACTCCACCACTATCCCTAAACACCAAACCTACTACCCCCATGAGTCTCGACACCCCACTCTCGCCTGTTACAAAATCCCTGTACTCCATCACCTTTCAATCTGATGAATTTTTTTTTGAGGTTCTATGCACACCAAATTACCCATGGGATGCTTTTCATCATCGATCCATTTTTCTAGGGCATAATTCCTTTTGGCCACCCACAGACACCCCTGATTGTTCCATCAAAGATAAATATTTCATCCCCTCTGGCCATGTAGACTGCTTCAAGAATCCAATATCTACACCTGACGCATTTGAAGAACGTAACATGGCCAATATCTCACCCAAAATCAAGATCGACATCTCATTCAAACCCAATGTCGTGGAATAAATCACCTTGGGGGAAACATGCTCCTCAAAGGAAATTATAACATACAAAGTCGTCTTCTAGGAATATCGGGATGTGTTCGCTTATTCATACACCAAAATGCCAGGGTTATATCCAACCATTGTTGAACATTGCATTAACACTTGGACTGACGTTGCCCCAGTTCACCAAAAGCAATTCCCCCTTCACCCTTCCAAATCCATGGCGATGAAAGTCGATATCTACAAACTACATACAAATTGCTTCATATACCCTATCACATACACGTGCTGGGTCTCCAATATTGTCCCTATCAATAAAAAATAGGGTACCATTCAAGTTTGCACAAACTTCTGTGACCTAAATCAAGTTTGTCCCAAAGTTGAATTCCCTACTCCTTTCATCAATCAAGTCATCGATGCTTGTGTTGGTCATGAAGTCATCTTCCTCATGGATGGATTTTCTAGCTACAACCAAATCCAAATCCTCCATGCAGATCAATACAAAACTGCCTTCACAAATCCTTGGGGAACCGTTTCCTATCACATCATTCCCTTCGGCCTAAAAAATGCTAGGGAAATTTTTTAACACACGATGACATACACCTTCCATGATCTTTCTCACATCATTCTTACCTACCTGGAAAACCTCATAGCTCAGTCCAAGAAACTTTCCCAACACATAGAGGATCTACAAATCATATTTTAATGTTGTCGAAGGTACAACATTAAGCTAAACCTGCTTAAATGTTTCTTCTTCATCACCGTAGGCCGCATGTTGGGCTTCAGAGTGTCCCATCAGGGCATTACCATAGATCCCATTAAATTTTAGGAAAACAATGAAATTCCTCCTCCTAGTAAATTACATCAATTGCAGAGCCTCCAAGGAAAATCCAATTTCTTGTGGTGTTTTGTCCCTGACTATGCAATTCGTGCCCACGGTTTCCTATGATTACTATGATGCGACATCCCATTTCACTGGGACCACCATGCCCAACCTTCCTTTGATTCACTTAAATGTGCACTCAACAAAGCCCCCTTAATCACTCCCCCATACTATGATAGGGATTACATACTATACCTATCTGGCTCATAGGTTTGCATTGTTGGAGTCCTCATCCAGGTTGACAATGATCAACGCAAACATTTTATATACTACATCAACAAGAACCTCTCAGGTCTACCACTTAGATACAACCATGAGGAGAAGCTATCTATAGTAGTCATCCTCGCCATTCAAAATGTCTTCCACTACATCTTACTTCACACCACTAAATTCATAGCAGATTCCAACCCCATTCATTATCTCTTAAGTCACCTCCAGATCAATGACAAATTTGCTTGATGGATCGTCATCCTTCAAGAATATGACCTAGATTTTACCACCCTAAAGAGAAAAAAATCCCTTTTCCTCAATGAAATCCTTGTAGAATTTCCATCCAAATCCTATGATCCCCTGATCAATGAGGATTTCCCTGATGAACATTTGTTCCTCATATCATCCACCAACCCATGTTACGACGATATTTTGGTCTACCTCCGAACTCAAAACTTCGGTCCCCACCTTTCTCGGGATGACCATCATAGTATCCGACACCAAGCCTCACAGTACCTCCTCATAGGATATGTTCTCTATCGTGGTGGCATTACCATGCTCCTTTGACGATGCCTCACCCTTGAAGAAGCCAAAACCGTTCTCAATGATTTCCATAGCAGCACATGTGGTAGTCACTTATCTGAAATTTCCACTACAAAAAAGATCATACATGCATGTTTTTTTTGGCCCACGTTGTTTCATGACTGCATCCACGCACTTAAGTGGTGTGAAAAATGCCAATTATATGCACATAAGGCATGGGGACCCCCTTCCCTCCTTCACCCAATCATCACAGTCGACAACTTTGGAAAATGGGGAATCAATTTCATGACATGTAAGCCTCCATCTAGAAATGGACACAAGTACATTCTAGTCTTCATTGACTACTTCACCAAGTGGGATAAATCTAAGCCCACATTCAACAATATAGTCGACATGATGACACACATTTTGTTTAACCATGTCATCTCCCGCTTTGGGGTTCCTCTCCAACTAGTATTTGACCATGGAAAACACTATGAAAATGAAGTCTTTGTAGACCTCTTTGCCAAATTGGTCTTCACCCATGAATTTGACTCACCCTATTATCCACATTCTAATGGGCAAGTCGAGGCCATCAACAAAGTTCTCAAAATCATGCTTCAATGCATGGTTGAAAACCACAAGACCAATTGGAATCACATTCTTTTCTCAACCTTATGGGAATATCAAACAACTATCCAACTAACCACCAGTTTTACACCCTTTCACTTAGTCCCTAACATTGAGTCTGTACTCCCCATTGAGTGTGAAATTCCAATGTTGCGCACTGCGATCGAGCTCCTTCCCAACACAGTGTTGCTTGAGCAACGGATGTTCATCCTCAAATCTATCATTGAAGATTGGCATGCCTCATCAAAAAACAAAGAAGAAACTAAAAAGTGGTCCAAATCCACCTTTGATCACCAAGTTAACCTTCGATCTTTTATTGAAGGTGTCCTTATGTTGACCTATGACATCAACCAAGATGCTCTTGGCCATGGAAAATTTGAATCCCTTTAGCAGGGACCTTATGTTATCCATCATTGACTTAATAAGGGATACTACATTTTGGATCACCCTCAAGGACCCGGTCAATGGGCTATACTTGAAGAAATTTTACCCCTAAGAATAATCACCTTATCCCAGGTTTTCTTGTTTTCCTAGTCATTTTTAACCTTTGTTTTATGGATTTATATCTTGCACTATCTGGGCCTAATCTCATGTCCTTGTTTTCAATAGATGAATCCTCCATTCACTTACCACATCAGGTACATGGATGGAGCTAGCCTCTAGACCCAAAATCTCGTTTTGGCAGCCTAGGCCATTTAGACCCCTGACCATGTGTTACTCCATTCCAACGACATATACATCGACCCTACCACCAACAACCAAGTTGAATATGATGTCGTCATCAGTCTCATCTCCAAGGATAGTCACCTTCATATTTGTCACCTTATAATTCTATTATATTCTCATCTCATCATCCTCCATCTCAACAATGTGTATCATGTACGTGATCCATGTCTATATCACAAGTACCTGCAATTCAAAGTTTTGTTACAAAATTTTGAGTCTATCACATTTACTCATATTTCTAGAAACTTCAATCAAATGGAAGATAACGTGGCGAATGAAGTACTGGATTGGAATTTATCACATTAAACATACATGTCATATTCATTTATCATCAAATAAAAATAAGTACACACACCATATCATCAAAACATCAGACACATAAAATATCTAAAAATGGTCTACTCATATATATATATATATATATATATATATCATAGGTCTCAAAATATGTCTTTGATACAAAAAATATAGCACTCCTTAGCTCCATGGCTAGGACCTCTCAATGAAACCCTCAATATATACAAAATGGGAGTTCATCATACTCCTATACATCGTACAAACTCAAGATATTCATGTGACAAGTCAAATTACCATCTATGGTGACCCTAGTTGGGGTACATCCCCACCAGTCGGGGGGTCCCCCCCATGGGGCATATCTCTTGCATGGATCCACACAGTCATGGAGGCCCCTGCTACTATTTCACATCGAACTAGGGATCGCCAATATGGATCCCTACCAATGCACTGCTCCAGGACCCCCTCATCCTAAATCCATGTCCATAGGTCCTCTGACACCCCATCCAATATGACCTCAGGCCGCCGCCTCAACTCCTCCATCTCCCAATCCCAGGTCCCCTCCTGATACCTACCCTGCCCAGTTGCAAGACAGTCCATCACTGCATGTGATGGAACCACCCCGGGATCGTCATATCATTGATGCCTCCTCGCCCTCCCCTCTACAACCCACTCATCCTCTAAGCGTTGAGCTGCATCTGCCTCTCAGATGTTGGGTCCCACATATGCATATCCAAAATAAAAAAGATACATCAATACTTAGGACATACAAGCATATTTGATGCAAACCCCACCTTGGGGCTCGTGTGACCTCTTAGTATAGGATCGATTTACACATGATCCAGAGTGGCTCTTGGGTCTCAATAGAAGCCTTAGAATCCTATCTACATGTGTTTTCTCACTTATCAACATGAAAAATCAGGTTCGTGAAGGTCCTTTCACTCCAACGAAGTCTTCACGTGACCTCAGGCCAAAACCTAGGGCTTAAAATTTTGAAAGAAGAAACTTCGACACTCCGGAGCTTCGGGCTTCGAGAGTTTTCCTCCCAACACCTTCCAAAAGCTCTGAACGCCGAACTAGTGAATTCCCGGACTAACGCTCTGGAACTTAAGGCTTCTAGAGTTTTTACGACACAATACTCCAAATCCTTCGAACACTGAATTGGTGAATTCTTGGAGGGCTCATGAATCAAAGGTCCACACTTCCCCAACAACCAACGACTGTGATGTACTCCAGAACTCCAGGCTTCAAGACTTGTAGCTCCTAATCACCACTAGACTCATGAATTTACGAACGCTGAAGTGGCGAAGGGTGGAAAAACACGGTCCACATTTCCCCGATAATGAACATCTTGGATTAACTACGACCTTCGAGATTTCAAGCCTTTTCATGCCAAAGAAGATTTGGCTCACAATCCTCCAGATAGTCAGACTTCTGAATGCTCATTAATCTGTGGACATATGTCCCCGACAATCAATGATACATATTTTCTTCGGACTTCGAGACTTCGAGGCTTTTGCCTCCTTTGCAATAAACACTCAAAAATTACCGTAGTGGTGAATTCTGAAGGAGTTAAGGTTTTAATGCTCACACTTCTTACCTTGATCCAATGGCTATAAGGGATTTTTTCTTCTCCCAAATAGATCTCGTCTGTCCACCTCGAAACAAAGAGAAATTATCTTCCTTAAGCTTCTTCACTTGAAGAAATTAGACTCAAGCGCACACCTTGCGCTTCCCTCCTGTTCTTTTTCATGCTTAAAAGACTCAGACTTTGGTGCATGCCTTGCACTTCCCTCTTTGGCATGGGACTAAAATAATTCTCCTCTGCGCACTCATTGCGCTATCTCTCCCTTGATATTTTTCAATACTTAACTAAGTGTTGGCTCTATGCACTCTTTTCACGAGTATTCTCTCTGATATGTTATACTCTTATGAGTATAGGAACACTCTTTGCGCTCACTCTGTGTAAACTTACACAATCTCTCCTGAGCTTTTGAGCCTGTAACGGTTCAGCCTCCTCACTCCTTGCATGGGCAATGTACACTCCTTGCACTGATATTTCAAAAGAGAAACAATTGAAACTTGCAATAACATTAAGAGTTCATTCATTCAACCACAATATACACACACAAACAAAAACAAAAACAAATGACCTAACAATACCCATTGAATCAGAGATAAGAAAAATAAAAAACTTGAAAGAAAATATCCTCTTTTATATTCCTTCAATGATCATTTACAAAGATTTTAACAACCTTCATCTTCTTTCAAAAACAACCCTATATAAATATATTCAACAACCTCTTTTGAGTATAGATTACCTACATTTATACATGAGGGGGATTCTCCAGCCTTCCCTCCATATTATACTAGTGCTTTCATATCATAATTAAAGCATTCTACCACTAAGCTTATTAAAATAAATGACATATTACAATCTAGATATGAGTCATTTCTCAAAATGAATACAATCCTATATGTATTAAAGGAAAATACATTCCTCTGGAGCACATAAAATGGATCAAGCTTCAAGATATCTTGGGATCTTTAATTACAATACTTTCAAAATATTAAAGTGATGCTCTCTCCATGGAATCCAAACCAATTTAGTGCACTTCCCTGGATGCTGAGTTGTCACCCACCTGCCTCATTGACAGACGACAGTGATGCTCCTGAATCAATATCCAATCAAAGAATATATAAATCTATGAAAGTACAAAATTCTCACCATGGTCACCCCACTCCTTACTTGGTGGCAAGTGCATACCTGTGTGGTACCAGATATCAATCTCGTGATACAGGAAGTCATAGAAAACTTGTGTGGTCTGCCACCAGACCCACTCAAATAGGGTTGTAATTTACTATCCCACATGACCCCCACCCTGACGTGGCAACATCTTTCCCCATCTCATCAACCTGGAATCACACATCTGAGGTGGGTCCAAAATTGTCTATGGGCGTAGCAGCACCACCCGCTAAAAAATAAAGGCACATAAAATGGAACCAAAGGTGAAATCACCACCCATTTCCACCACACACCTGTATAAATGGGATACCATACACTCATTCATCACATCAACCTAGGAAAAAATGTGTCCCCCCATTACCTACTTGATGATTGCCATCTAAGCACTGAAGATGGGTTGGGTCCCCAATGACCTATAAACCCTTACCACCATAGCACAAAAAACCTGTATCTCCAAGGAGTCAATAGCGTATATACTAACTAAACCACCACTCATCATCGTTGTCCCCACATATTAGCAGTTGGTTAGACCCCCCACACTCACCCCTGCAGGGATCCTAGGATGTGCTACCAACTCCTCTCCCCGAAAAGGGAGTCCCATCAAAAAATAGATGTCAATCTTTGTTGAGATGGAAATATCCCACCCCTACAACACAAATACCTATCGATCAGGCTGCCACATCCTCATGGTGAATTCTAGTAGCACCTCTTGCAATCGAATGAATGGAAAATCAAAGAATGTCAGCAACCTGGCCTGGGCTAGATTCCACCAGATGTGGGCATCCTCCCCCACCGTCCTCCACAAAGACTCCCAGTCTCTCACGCCACTGAACTAACATCCTCTCACATGGATCCACAATATACATCCAATCCAACATGTGTGTATTAGTTTTCATCATTTATAACAACTCCCCAAACCAACCTAAAGAAAAAATTGTTTTCCCACATGACTGTTCCCTGCACAGTCATGCACTTTTGTGTGATTTTTTCCTTAACAGTTGCTCATTGGTCTCTTAATAGTAGTGTGTCCACCATGCGACTGAAACCTAGACATCCATGCATATATGCACGATGTTTCATATAACATACGGGCATATGTGTGTGACTGTCCTTTCAACAACCACACACATCAACATGACTGTTATACCGATAGCCACACCCAACCCCCACCCTAGATTGCGCAGTTTAAATTAATATCCCCGCACACATGTTCACACAAGTAGTCAATATAGCTGGACACTATGTGCAGCTATATTAATTACATCCATGCACATATGTGTGAGAATCCAAACATACCCCACACGCCCCTACTTCCTAAACCCTAAAAATACCATACGACCCTTCGTACAGCCCCCAACCCCTCCTCCAAATTACACCTAACCTGTGCATGAGGTTTTGATGTCTTACCTGGCTCTCTCGCTGCCCGAATCTGGACTCATCCACTCTAGAAAGGATCACCAACATCCAATTTCACCTTTCATAGATCCCCACAACAACAAGTACAAATGAGGTCGAAATGTGGGCCCCATGCCCATATATACAACCTTTTGAAAAAATTCCCTACTTCCCTTTCGAAGCATTCACTCTTTGTTTCTCATACCTTTCACAACTTCAGCATCTAGACTCCCTCATCTTCACAATGGTACTCTTGGTTACTCATTTCATTCTGGAGCCCCGGTAGCCCCTTTTGGTGCCCCGGGTGTAGTTTTGCATCACCTCTCCACATTTCATTATCTTGAAACTATTATATATATATATATATATATATATATATATATATTATTTTCATATATGTTTAACATTGTGTATTTGGTTTGTATGTTCAGGTCCTCATCAACAACATCCTCCATACCATTAGTTATGGGATCCCTTTCGCCCCTTCAGGTATATATTCCAAAATGGCATGAAATTTCACCCTTTTCTCACAGTTGCATTCTCCAATCATACCCCATAACGTCTATCCTAATTAGGATCCCCACACCTATATTTGCGGTACCATCACCTCCATTGCATTCTAGTACCCTCAACCGGTATCATTCTCACCTCCATGAGTTGTCCCACATATATTTACCCCTTGGCATATTGACACTCAAGTTGTTCTATCCATTAGGATCGGGAGTCATGGTAGTGTTACACCATCGAGAAAGCATCACATACATCTTCCTCATCATCATGCTAACCACCCCATTATGTACTTCCACATCATGTTCCTAATTACATTAGATGCACATCTGCATCATCATTTACCCTCCATTTCCATCATCACTCCTTTCCCATATGCAAGCGTACCTTCCATTCATCTACCCAATACAAAAACTATCTAATGGGGCCCCCACCCTCCACCAGTGTTGTGAGTGGGAAATCCCTCTATGGACTAGCACTTAGGGTTTTATCATGCATGCAGAAAAGACCTAAAGATTCCTACTTTTTACCGTCATCCCGGACCTAAGCCCCATTATTCTTAAGAAAATACGTAGTTATGAAGATCAAGTGAACATATCTTATTTCCAGTGTTTGATATCGATCCCTCTTCGTGCTTGGTCTCTCTTTGACTGCAAGTCTCCTCCCAAGGCTTACATGCATTCACAAAAGCCAAACAAAGAACTCCACATGCATTTGATCTACAGATTAATGGGTTAGCAATTTAATCAACATATACACAATAAAAAATGAAAACCTCATATTGTGGGATAAAGTACTTCTTTATTATTAACTCCACTAAAGAAACTTACAATGATGAAGCTGACCACTTCTCCATGAACCTGGTCCTGGGCTCCTCTTCAACTGTCCTCCAACTACTTTGCTCTATACTTCTCTTTGCACAAGTATGGCTAAAGGTTGGGACAAGGGGAATGCTCAATTGGGTATAGTCTCTTTTACTATGATTTTCCCCTTTCAAATGGGACCCCTACGCCTTATTTTATAGGCTAGAAGGAGCTAGGTATTTGTTCTAATGATCGGCCATGCATGGCCGAAAGGTTTAGTTAACTTGCCCAAAGCTATGTGTTCCATCAACAACTTTCATTTTTCCATGCTTTTGTAGTTACATGCAAGTTGTATTGGGGAAGCTAGCATGTACACACATGCAATAATGGAGCAGGGCACATGGGCCTTTATAAAGGGGGTTTTTAAGAAGAGATGTTCATTAGTGTTTTGGCAAAGAAGGAATCTGAGATGGCTTGGTGCCAGGTAAGTATGTCTGGTGAAAATTAGGGTTATAACAGATGCCCCCTAATGTGTGAGGTCAGAAGAGCATCTGATGGCTGAAATACATTATCAATCTTTATCAACGTACCAAACCGGTGAGCCCAGGGACAAGAATTCAGGAGGTGCCATCTGCAAAATAAAAATTGCCTCTTCGAGGCGGGCATACCCATGTTTGGGATGAAATAAAGTCATGGCTACCAATCAAATACATTGTATATCCATGTCATACAACTATATAAAGTGTAGCCGTGAGAAATACACAACCGATCTACATCTCAAAATAAAAAAGATATACATTTATAGTATCCATCTTCTAGAAACTGATAAGGCCTGATGGCTGGAGATGAGGTCTTCATAGCTCGAGCAACAAACCCAAAAATTCAAATCTCGTGTAGGAGTGTAATATGAGTGTACGACTTCACTACCTAGAGGTCTTCGATGGCTCGTTGGTCATGGACTAGAGAATCTTGTTGATCAAACTGAAGGCTTCATTGATTTCGAACAAAGACTTGATTGGAATTTCAGGATGGCTGAGCATGAGGGCAAGAGACAAACTGTAGAGGGGTTGACTTAGGCTTGGAAAAACTTCCCTTGGACAATATCACAACAAATGATGAGACTCGGGTAGCATGGTATTAACATAAGTTCATGAGGCAGGAGGCAACGCAAACTCTCCATATGTCTGGAGAAATAACCAAACGGAGGAGGAAAAAACTCAATGTAGTGGGAACAACTTCCTAAGGTCATATTAAATCCTAGGGCTTGACAAACAAACAGACGGATGTGATTTATCCAAGGGAAACTCATTGTGCTGCCAATACAAAGAAAATACTTTCCCCTTCCTCTTTTTGGGGTATATTTGATTTTTTTGTCTTTTTCAATAATTGTGGAAAAATAATAAAAGAATGCTATGCTACAAAGGAGGAAGGAGTGTCACAAACATACAAGATAGAGGTGCACAGACAAGACTGATGTTCAAAGCAAGGACACTTGGGAAAAATCCCTTCTGGGGCCAAAGGTGTCAAGACGTAGAGGCGAAGTGCTACAGGGCTTGCGTATAAGGCATGCTTCAGATGGTTCAGTTGAGAGAAACATGGAGCCGAAATTAGACCAAATATGCAAGTATGAAAATGCAATTAATAAGACACACAATGGTAACTTCCTTCGATGTAAGTTTTACAATCCTAGAGAAGGTAAGCTTGGTGGTTTTTCATATTTAGAGAGTCTGAAAAAATGTAAAAGGAGACTCCAATGGGGTACCTTTTTCGAAGGTAGTCTAGTCGGTTCGAGAAAGGGGTAAACTAGCACCAACAAGACATCTATTGAAAACCATTTTAACGAGTGTGATAAAGACAAGATCACTTGGCAATTTTTTCATTTTTAAGGAGTCTGAAAAAAGCTTAACTATGGACTCCGTCGGGAATGTTCTTCTGGATCATTTTAACAAGTGTGAAAGAATAAGGTCACTCAAAAATCTTTTCAATTTTAGGTATTCTGAAAAGAGCTTAACTATGGATTCCGTGGGGGTTCCTTTTTCATAAATTTAGTCCCTCATGCCCGAAAAAGGGTTAAAATTATACCTGAGGGTACTCTTCTAGAGATTTGAGGCCTGCAGAGTATACCTTTGTTCTTACAGTTGACCGTCCAGATCGAATAAGGGGTAAAATACCACTGGATAGATGTGACTTCAAATTTCAGTTTAACGAGCGTGAAAGGCCAAAAGACCACTCGACAATATTTTTATGTTTAGAGGGTCTAAAAAGGGCTTAAAAGAAGACCTGTTATATTTTGGGAGCCCCGAGGGTGAGGTCAAGAGTGACAGGGAATCATGAAAATGAGGATCAAACTCGTAATCAGGGAAAAGCTAAAGAGAAATCCCGAGCCTATAGTCGTTAGTGACAACATGGATACCATCATGCAACCAGGATCTACCTAGGGCATCCATGTTATGGTAGGCTCTACCACCAAATTACGACACTTCTAAAGCAGTGATGAGGGTTCTGTGTCGCAACTCAGTGGGATCGATCCTATGGCAAAGTGGAAAAGGCATTGAGATGTAGAAAGTGGGGGTGGAATCCTAACTTAAATGCAACAAGTTGGGGAAAAAATTACTTTTTACTAAAGGACCATCAAAATGCCCAAATCTCAAAAATTTTCCAAATACCCAAAGTAATACTTCTTGTGAACATCCAAAGAACAACTCCTGAATCATCTTAAATGATTTTCAGTTTAGAAAAAATGACAAAAGGGTCCAAAAATTGACAAAAAAGGGCCAAAAACCTCTATAAATAGAAGCTGGTGTTGTAGGAAAATCTGCCTGCGGACAAGTAGATCGACCTCTAAGGCTTGACCTTAACCCTAGACAGAAAAGTGCTTATCATGGACACTGAATTTCTTTCGAATCTATCTAAGCCTAATGCATGAGAAGGAAGAGTAACA
>ML802950.1:244414-273294 GCA_009831015.1 Picea engelmannii
GGTAACACAATCCAACAGTATTGACGACACCTTTATAACCCACTTGTGACATTTGCGACAAGTTGTATAGGAGTTGCGACACTTGCGACAAACGAGAGGTATATGCGACACTTATCCAGTTGAGTAATTTGGATGTGTAACAGCTGGCAGCTCATTATCACCATTGTTAATTCAGAAATTGACTAAAAGCCAAAACTACCCCTTTGTGAAAAGAATTGATTCTGAGAGCTTCGGTGGACAAAACAACCATTTGCTTGGATCAAGTAAGTATAAACTCTCTCCTCTTGCAATTTAAATATTTCTTCATGCTTTTAGTTTCAAGTTTTTTGGGGGCATCGACCCTCAAAAGGTCGGCCCTAGGTCCATGTGGGTTGTCCAATGATAGCCCGCGTGTACACTCGGGCAGAGGAAAAGCTGCACGCGTGTACACGCAACTGTCATCATTACAGCCCGTGTCGACCATTTATTTAATGGAAAAAACTTAATAAAGAAAGTGTTAACCCTCTTGAGCTTGGTTTTTCGCAGGATGTATGTTCACTGTAGGGAGAGAGAGCATGAGGATATTAGTGTGTTGGTTGGGGAGGACCCCAATGTTGTTGCTTCCTTAATGCAATGTGGGTTGCTAAAATTCTTCCTATGTCCTTCCATGCGAGCACAACCTAGGCTACTGAATGCCTTGGTTGATTATTGGCACCCTGACGTAGAGGCCTTTATGCTGGAGGGGCAGTCATTGGTGCCAACAACCGAGGACATATACTTTTTGACTAGCCTCTCTCAGCAAGGGGAACCAGTCAACTTTAGTACATTTCCCTCGAGGCCTCACAACATATCAGAGTTGATTGGACTCTATTGTGAGGCGGGTATAGACAGGACGAGCTCACAAGTGCCGATAAGTAAGATCTCAGACTTAACACTGCAGGCGATAGTGTTGCTTATCGGGCGGATTACAGGGTCTGCCGCTTTGCATCAGGCTTCCCGTGCACAGATGAACTGTGTAGTTCAGTGCTTAAATGCAAAGATTTTTTATTGGAGCACCACATTATTGGAATGTATGAAGAGACATTTGACAGACTGTCGGTCGCAGACTCAGAGGAACTTTGGGTTTGGAACCATTCTTTTCTCTTTTGTTTTTGAAAGAGTGCCCAGTTTTAGTCCTCGAGAGGTGGTACGGGGTCATCAGGCCTCTCTTCCTACGATATTCAAATGGATAGTGTTGCTGCCATGACAGGGGGGAGGAAGGACCAATGAGTCCTTTGATGAATTTTTTTTTTCTTGGTTGTCACGACATATCCTAGTCATAGAGGATTACCCTTATGCTGGGATTGACTTCTTGAGAGACCTTGAGATACCAGTACCTCCCACCGAGGAGTGAGGAGAGATGGGTAAGTTTGCATCGTTTTTTTTTTGTTAGACATATGTAATTTTTATGTTGCTTATATATATATATATATATATCAGTTTTTTTTATACCAAAGCATTTGACAGATATGTGTCTATTATGTACAGATGTGGGACCAGTGCGACCTGTGGATTATGCAAGGAACAGGCGACGTCCTCAGCCAGGGGCCGCACCTGCCACCACAGGGGGACCAACAACAATAGGAGAGCTTCCAGCCGGTGAGGCTGAAAGGGTTCTGAGATGAGTCGAGCAAAATTTTACCTCGCTCACTCACACAGTCCCCATGGCAAAGATTGAGGATTTTCCACCATCTATGTAACCTCATGTAGTGGGGGCACCATGAACATGGGTCTGACTTTTTCGACATTTGGAAAACGCTGTTGATCATTACAACAGGGCCCACAGGCCTTGACCTTAGTTAGTCTGGACTTTTCACATGCAGAGGGCACTACTTTTATATATTGTTTGAGGGCATATGCCCCATGACTCATTACTGGTCATATTTTTGAGGTGCTTGCGTCCACCTATGTACTCTGATGATTTTGATATTATATATGGATTTTTATGTCTTATGGATCATATTTTCCTTTAAAAATGTATTTACATGTTTATGTGTATGTCTTTTTATATGTGTGTGATGCCAGTATAAGATTTGATTAGCTAGAGTATCTGTAACTTGGTTTAATCTCCGAGGAACATGAAAATATGTAATATAATCAAAGATTCATTCTAAGAGACGTACCCTAAGGAATCGTCGGTGTAAAGTAGGATCATGAAAATGGTAGACTCTATTTAACTGAGACACAACCATCTAAGCATCTAAATAGACCTGGAGATGAGAGACACCAAATGA
Organism: Picea engelmannii; assembly: GCA_009831015.1. Taxonomy (NCBI): domain Eukaryota; kingdom Viridiplantae; phylum Streptophyta; class Pinopsida; order Pinales; family Pinaceae; genus Picea; species Picea engelmannii. Next base: position 246,667 of record ML802950.1, read on the forward strand.
TAGGGCGTCATGGAGCAATTCAATAGCTGCATTGCATTCAGTGACATTGTTTGTGGTGTTGCCTAAACATATACCTCCTGAAGATAATAACTGGCCCTGAGGTGTAAAAATTACCCAAGCTGCGGAGGCAAGCCTCTGAGTGTGCCGGCTAGCACCGTCTTCATACCCAACGAACACCTCTGATTCACTTGACATCTGCCACAGTGACAAAAGATAACATAAAAAATGACACGTCCATAAAACCAAAAGAAACTAAAAAGTAATAGTACAAAGACTATACATATGTTACAAAAATTTACCCAAGGTGACCTACCTATGAGTAATACTTCTTGAGTTAGAGCCCATTTCTAGTCTCCACCAAAGAATTTCCCTCAAAGTCTACCAGACGATAAGTGCCCTTTTTTAGAATCTCTTTCAGGATGAAAGGTCCGAACCACATGGGTTTGAATTTTCCTGCCCCCAGGGAGTCCTTATCCTGGTCATAGACCTATCATACTGACACTTGAATTTTTGTTTGTGAGCCTCGTTGGCCAGGGCTACATCATGACGCTACTCATTGAGCTGCTCAAGGTATAATAACTGCTCTTCAAGTGGAGAAGTGTATGGTAGTAACTGTACTGCCAACTTTAGGGATGGGATCTGACATTCTATAGGCAAGACTGCTTCCAGCCTGTAAACGAGTTGAAAAGGTGAGAAACTGGTTGCAGTCTTAATATACGTTCGGTAAGCCCATAATGTCGAGTATAACATCAAATGCCAATTTGAATTGGACGAATTGATCATTCATTGTAGGATGGTCTTAAGAGATTTATTTACAACTTCCACCTGACCATTTGCTTGGGGGTAGTAGGGTGACAAATGTTCTTGCCACAACCCAAGATTTGATGTTAATTTAGTCATCATTTGGTTCTAAAAGTGACTTCCATGGTCAGTGACAATCTCTCTCGGGATGCCAGACCTCGCGATTATCTGGTTGAACAAAAAGAGAGTTGCAGTCTCTCCATCATCTTTAAACGTTGGAATAGCTTCAACCCATTTTTTGAAGTAGTTTACGACTACAATGATATAATGGTGCCCCCTTTCTGAAGGAGGGTTGCATGTAGTGTAATCAATCCCCCACTTGGTGAAGGGACCAAATACGATGACAGGAAACATGGGAGCGGGATGTGCCCTCATCTTCCGAGAGAAGATCTGACATGGGTGGCACTTCTTGATCGATTCGATACAATCTCTGATTAGTGTCAGCCAAAAATAACCATCTCATAAAATCTTTTGGGTTGTTTCCAACCCAGACAAATGACTGCCACATGCTCCAGTATGGCAATCATTAAGAATGATTTTTGCTTCTTCATGAGTGAGGCATCGACGAAGAATGAAATCTACACCTTGACGATAGAGAGTGTCCTTGAGGATGAGATAATTCTTGGCCTGATGATGTATACAAAGACATTCATCACAAGAAGAAAAGGTGGGGCACTTCAAATTCTGGAGATAGACAAGAATATCTCCATACAAGAGGTCTGAAGATGCTATCAGAAACATATCTCCTCGAATAGGCAATTCTTCAGGCACAACATCACCTAACTTGATCGGAAGTTCCGAAATAAGTTCTGCAAAGACCAATGACTTTTTGGATTTTTATGAAATGAAATCTAAGTCAAATTCCTGAAGGACAACTATCCATTTACTGATCTTTCCACTGATTACATGTCGTGTCAACACGTATTGAAACAAATTCACAACGACAATGACGGTGGTCTTGGGAAACATAACATAATGACAGAACCTTTGGACAGCATGGACTGCTGCCAACATAAGTTTTTCGATATGAGAATAATTGAGTTCTGGTCCGACGAGGCCTCGACTCAGGTAATAGATCACATATTAGGAGAGAAAATCATCTTCCTGAAATAAGACCATGTCAATGGTTGACTCTGCTGTAGCCAAGTATAATAAGAAATCTTTGTTATAATTGGGTGGCCAAAGCAGAGGGGTAGTTGTGAGGGCATGTTTCAAGGCTTTGAAGGAGTGTTGAGCGGCATCGTCCCAATGAAAAGGAATGTCTTTCTTCAGTAAGCACATAAATCCCTTTGTGATCTCGGCATAGTTGGCGATGAAATGCCTCAAAAGTTCGCCTTTCCTTGTAGACTCTGAAGTTGAAGGATTGTGCGTGGTGGAGGCAACTGAATTATTGCCTCAACCTTGAGAGGACAGACCATGATACCTGTTGTTGACACTATGAAACCTAACAAACATCTTGATGTTACGCAAAAGATGCATTTGTTTGGATTCAAGTGAATTTGGATGTAGCGACATCGCTCAAAGATAAGTCAGAGGTGTGTGGGATGATCCGTTCTCTTGCAAGATCGTGATGCTAAATCATCTAAATAGGATTCGACTATATGCTTGAGATCATGGAAAGCAAAAGACATGGCCCACTGGAGGGTAGCTCCAACATTTTTGAGACCAAAAGGCATCTTACGATAGGAAAATGTACCCCATGGACAAATGAATGCAGTTTTGTGTAGGTATTTGGGTTTGATTTGTATCTGATTATATCCCAAAAAACCATCCATGAAAGAAAAGGCCTCGCAACCTACACATTCATCAATGATCTGGTCAATGAAAGGTGTGGGAAAAATATCTTTTGGACAGGCCTTGTTCAAATCACAGAAGTCTGTACATACACGAATCATGCCCTATTTCTTGTTGACCGGCACAGTATTTGACACCCATTGGGTCAAATGGATAGGATAGATAAAATCGGCTTTGAGCAGTTTCTCAACTTCAACCTTAATGGCTGCTTCTTTCCTGGGATTAACTAGATGAAGCTTCTATCGAAATGGCTTGGCATCCGGATAAGTTGTGATTTCATGTTCGACTATTTTTGAATCAATGCCTGGCATTTCCTCATAAGACCAAGCAAAAATGTCACAGAATTCTTTAAATAAGTTTGTGTAGATTTTAATATCTTCAGGGGAACAGTCAGCTCCGATGAAAACATTCTCCACGACGCCAAGAGTTTTGGAGATATTAATCGGTATAGATTCAACGATAGTTTCCATATTACCTTCGGCATAAACCTCATGTGTATCCAAAGGATTGATAGGATAAGACCTATTTCCAGTCATAGTTAAGGTGAATTCCCCTACTTTGATTCTACTTAACTCTCGGAGGAAGTATGATCTGTTATGGAGATCATCCCAGGGTTTGTTCAGACTAGTCATTGCTTCAATTATTGCTTCATCTAAAGGCAATACTAAGTCTAACGAATCGGTACCAACGAGGGAACCTTGAGCCTAAATAGGCTCTGGGATTAGATCTAACTCTTCTACAGTATTCAGATCGGTGTCAGCTAAATCTTGTTGGACTAAAGAGTACGCTGCTTCTACCGTAGACAAGGGCATGGACATACCATGGTGCTTTTTCCTCTCCATCGTGGTCGATAGGGAAGGAAGAATCCACGGATCGTTGAAGTAAGTTGTGCGAAACGAGGAAACTTGGAAAATCTCAACCTTATGGTGGTATGATACGAACTTGACATCACCTTGAGGAGGCGGGTAATCGAAATTACCCATCAAAGATGGGCACAAACCAACCCCTACATTAACAAAGCCTAGTTGGGGATTGTCAATCATTGGGAACACGGATTTCCCCAATGAAGGGTCAGGTCTGGAGAAGGACAATTGATCAATGGTCATGATCCAACCCTCATGTGGAAACAACAGGACCCATAAAATTGTAGCAACCACTGCTTGCATGGCATAGGTCCAACTCCTACCTAACAAGAGATTGTAGTCGAGGGATGCGTCGACTACTTCTACCTCGACGCACACGGTCTTCCCTTCTAATTTCACAAGGAAAGAGGGGATGATTCCATGTGGTCGGAATGAATTACCGTCGAAAGTGGTAAGAAGAGTAGGTGATGGAGACAAAACGGGCTGGCCAATGGCCTTCCAACACGCCAACGACATGACGCATGTTGAGGCACCCTCATCAACCACCGTGCGAAAATGTTTCGAGTAAAATTTTTCGTGGGGTAAGCCACTACTATTTGAAATGCTACATGGTAAGGGAGACGAGGTTTTAAGTCGGTTGTATCCAACATGATTGTACCCAGATTACAAGTCTTGATAGATCCTAAAGTGGCTAACAAAACTTTCCTTTGGGAAGGGCAGCTCTGGAGGACCTCCAAAGTGAACATCGCACAAGTGGTTTGAGATAAATCCTCCACCACAGAATAGTTCTGAGTGGCCCTTGTGTTTGGGTTGTGAGAAGCTTTCTTGAACACACCTTTTGGGATGCATGTCATTGTTTCGCCCAAAGTCTTCTCGATCTGGAGAGGAAGAGATGGGATTTCAACTTCTTTTCCTTTCTTAGAGGTTCTTGGCTTACTATAGTCATGTGCTCTAGTAAATATAAAAGCATCACCTTTCATCATCTACACATTCGCGGATGCAGGATTGTTCGAATACAGAGAGGGTCCTTGAATTCCCACTTCCGCGCTTGTAGAGGCTTGTGTTAATTTTTGCCCATGTTGGAATGGATTTTTTAACAAAACAAGTTGTTTCTGTGACACAAACTTTTGGGGCTCTACAAGCTGAGGGCACTGGTAAGTTGGGTGGTCCTCCGCACACAGGTTACACGGATACTTCACCTTCCATTTTTCACTGTTTCCCCCGCCAACATTATTAGTGGATTTCTTATCCCCCTTACCCTTCTTATATTATTTTTTATTTCCATCAGGCTACTGGGTGGCCTTCGGATTTGTCAATTGCACACTGTGTACATCCAACGTTTGGGTAGAGGGAGTAGCTGAAACAGTATTTTGGATGGCCGTTGTGTGTTTTATAGATAATTGCTGCATTTGTTTAATCAGTTGTTCAGTGGGCTTGGTTTGCGCTGAACCTACAATACCATCGGCATGTGGTCCATCTCTCTGTCTGGTTTTATCAAGTATCGATCATGGTGCATCGGGAAAAAACTCATACAGTAAACCAGACTGAGAATAAATTAGCTCAAGCTGTTGATCTCTCATGATGGCATATTCTTCGGAAAACACTCCCGACATTGTGACATATTTGGATAGCTGTGGGACCAAATACTTAAGGAACCACTCAAGAAAGAATGCAGGTGGGACTAGTACCTTAATAAAACTCTTCCGGCATCTCCACTCTCGGATGTGGTCAAAGATATGGTATGATTTTGTCTGTTCGAAATTGGCCAGTAATTTTGTGCCAGCGTCGTATCTCACGAGTAATTGGAAATGGTTTAGGAATTCCATTGCCAATTCGTCGAAGGAAGAATATCTCGAGTGGTCGAGCTCGATGTACCATTTCACAGCACTCCCAATGAGAGTGCATTGAAACAATCACAATTGTACAGATCCGTATTTCAACGAATTAGACGAGCACCAAAGATGGAAGGTGGTCACATGATCCGCTGGATCTTCATTAGGCTTGACCTCTAACTTTGGTATGTCCAAAGGAAATTTTGTCGGCATAGGAGGCCAACATGGATCGTGACAGATGGGGTCATTCAACAATGTTGTCAAGTCTGGAAAATGTAAGGTTGCCAAGAAGGGTAGCTTTGGTTGGTGTTGTTGATAACCATGGAAAAAGGGGCCTAGAGTTTGATTGGCACCAATTTGCTAGGAAAAGTTGGGTTGTTGGTTGGGGTTCTGGTAAAAACCATGGCCATGACTAGCATATGGATTTTGTGTGTGAGGAGACATCATCAGCTGATTCCTGAAATAGGACATAGATGGTTGGGCGTGCATTACATTCGGAGGGATTTGGGAAGGGTTTCCCCATGCCATTCCCATGGGAATAGACATAACACCTTGTCTGGGGTGCCATTGGTTGTGAAAAGAATTGCCCCAGATCGGAATTCCTGATGAGGGAACTGATCCTTGCCAAGAATTCCAAGGTCCTGATGCGGAAGAAGTTCCTAGGTTTTCCCCCTGTGCAGGTATAGTACCATGCATAGGGTTAGGTTGGCCATAACTGGGGTTTCCCCCAGTTGGGAAAGTAACTGACGAGAAAGAGTTGTTACCAAACAAACCGAACAAAGAAAACAGTGTCGACCCTACCGGCATATAATGAGAAGGTGGTCCTTGAATCCCTACTCCAAGTGAACTATGGTGTGTCCTTGGCCTGGTGGATTGTTGGTGGGTACTACCGAGTTAAGGGGACGAAGGAGGTATATGACCTCCCCCATAAGGGAAAGCGTTAAAAGGAGCTGAAGTGCCCCCCATGGGTCCTTGCAGAGGAGCGTTAGAGCTCCCTGCCCCCAGACCTAAAATCTATAAAGGGGAGTAATATAGTACAGGGCTAGTACCTATGCTAGGCATCCTGTATGAGAATGGCGGGTACATTCAACAGTCGGGTAGACCACAATGAGAAGGGTATTGATCCTGAAAATTGTCAAGGGTATCGAAAGCGAGTGGTCTAGAAGACAACTGAGGACCTTGAATGGATTCGAGACCCACGAAGCTCCATGGAAAATGCAATTGACGAAATCCCAAGACAAGCCCTCTATATGTGTTCTCCACTACGATTGGTCTATCTTTGGAGGGGTTATCTCTGCTACCTTTCCACACATGACCTTGTGTTTAGCCCCTATGTTAGAGGGGGGTCCTGGATAAATTTCACGATACTGGACTGTTAACACTCCCTATCTCAGACTCCAATGTTTTATTTAATGGCCTTGAAGAGTTTCCTCTCCAACCTAATTCAAGGCCCTAACCCTAAACTAGTTGGTTGACCCTACAAACATAAAAAGTCTAATTAATTTTAGATTTAGTGTTAATTTTTATGGCTTGTCTTAAGTCAAAGGTTATGAAAGTGAAACTAGTGATGTTTGAAAGACGAAAGAAAATATGAACAGAAAGCTGGAAACAAAACACTTCTTTACAACTTCAGATTTGCTATTTAAAATTCTTTAACCAACTTTTCAAAAATAAAATTTTCTAATATCTTTGAACAACAAACTCAAAATAGGATTTCACTCTACTACGAGCTACTTATCGTCTAAGTAAACCATCAATAACTTATGAAAGAAAATACTTTTCCTGGTTACTAATGCAAACCAACAACTATTTAACCAAACAAAGAAATAATATTTTTTTTTTTATTTGAATGGTCACAAAGGAAAAAGGAAATATATCAACAAGTAAAGACCATGAAAACCTCTGGCCTAAGCGCAGATCGCAAAGAGTCACTCTAAAAATAACACACAAGAAGATTAAAAAGGACTCTCACACTTGTCTAAAAGCCCTATGAAAGAAAATTTTTGAGGAAACTTCTTAATGAAAAAGGAAGCTATTGTTGTGATCAAGCCTAAGCTACTGACTGCTATGACAGAGACCAAAAAACCTGACAGGGATAAAATCTTGACAAAGAAAAGGATGACTGCCTCTCCTTAAACAAAAATTTTCTCAACAGGCACGTTGCTGACAGTGCAACAACCAGAGTGTGCATGCGAGTTGTGTAACGTCAAGGTGTGTGTACACGCATGCAGACCTTATGCATGCCATGTGTACTTCTGAAACTCTCAAGAATAAAAAGACAAACAATCAGGCACTGGAAGAGACTATTGGTATTGAGGACCAGAATCTCTTGAAGACTCAGAAACTCACTTTGACAGCAAAAATAAAACAATTCAAAGAAAATTTCATAGAACAAACCAATCTGAGGTGGAACCTAAGCTATAAACTGTAAACAACAAATAGTAGAATGAGTTCCAGAAAACCCCCGAGAAGGATTACTTCTGACAGGGGAGAGGATGACTGCCTTCCTAAAAGAAATTTTCTAAAATCATACACGTGACTGACACTTCCTTATCTAGCATGTACATGCGGGCTGTGTGAAGGTAGGGCATGGGTACACACGTGCAAACCTTATACAGGTTGTGTATACCTCTGTGGGTCCCCTTAAAAAAAAATGCATTCAAGCAAAGAAATAGAGATAACTGGTATGGAAGACCATAATCTTTGTTAGCTCAGACTTTTGAAGAAACTTTAAAAACAAGAGATGAAACCAGTTTTTAAAAATACCCAAGAAAAAATATTCCTAGAAACCCTAGAGATCTCCAGTATGGTTCCCAATTCTATTGTGAGTGGGAAATCCCTCTATGGACTAGCACTTAGGGTTTTATTATGCATGCAGAAAAGACCTAAAGATTCCTACTTTTTACCGTCATCCCAGAACTGAAACCCATTATTCTTGAGCAAATACATAGTTAAGAAGATCAAGTGAACATACCTTATTTCCAACGTTTGATATCGATCCCTCTTCGTTCTTGGTCACTCTTTGACTGCAACTCTCCTCCCAAGGCTGACCTACATTCACAAAATACAAACAAAGAACTCCACATGCATTTGATCTACAGATTAATGGGTTAGCGATTTAATCAGCATGTACGCAATAAATAATGAAAACCTCATATGGTGGGATGGGAAAAGTACTTCTTTATTATTAACTTCACTAAAGAAACTTACAATGATGAAGCCAACCACTGCTCCACGAACCTGGTCATGGGCTCCTCTTCAACTGTCCTCCAACTGCTTTGCTCTATACTTCTCTTTGCACAAGGATGGCTAAAGGTTGGGACAAGGGGAATGCTCAATTTGGTATAGTCTCTTTTACTATGATTTTTCCCTTTCAAATGGGACCCTTACCCCTTCTTTTATAGGCTAGAAGGAGCTAGGTATTTGGTCAAATGATCGGCCATGCATGGCCAAAAGGTTTAGTTAACTTGCCCAAAGTTGTGTGTTCTGTCAACAACTTTCCTTTTTCCGTGCTTTTGTAGGTACACATGGGCTATATTGGGGCAACTAGCATGTACATGTGTGCAGTAATGGAGCAGGGCGTGTGGGCCTTTATAAAGGGGTTTTTTAAGAAGAGTTGTTCAATAGTGTTTTGACAAAGAAGGAATTTGAGATGGCCTGATGCCAAGTAAGTATGTCTGGTGAAAATTAGGGTTATAACAACCAGTCTCTACTTGCACCCTCATCGTCCAATCCATACTTCATTGGGGAACCCATTTCTATACATGTACTCTCCACCCAATTATTTATTCATTTGGTAATTGTATAAATCATCCTTCAATTCCCACAACTATAGTAGATTTTGGTTGTCATAGTCGATGCCATTTTTTCCTTGGCACACAACAACCCATGTAACCCTTGGTTGGGGAATTTCACTTTCCTCTCCACCTCTGCAAGATATTTTTCCCCTGGTCAAAATTCTGACCATTATAGACACCCATGTCCCACAACGCTCTATTTTGACCTATATTACATCTCCTTGCAGTCTCACCCATTCAACATAGGGTTACCCGATATTTGGTCACCCCTCTAACACTAGAGCGTGTTTTACGATTGCTTCCATCCATAAACACCCCCAACCAATGGAAGTTCTTGAATTACATAAATTATAGACATCGTTCATGGTTATTAGCCCATTCACCTTCACTACTTGAGTTCATGAGACCATTTTGATCAATTGATGTCAAGAATATCTTGGCTTCTTGAAGACACGCCTCCTTCCCTATCCACATCAACACAAGGTTCTAGGAAGGTGGCAATATCTTGGCTCTCATCCCACCATACATGAGTAGTCTCATATGGAACAGAAAGAGTCCTCATTGATTTTTGATATCGTTGACCCCCATAATATTCAACTCCAATAATTTTCATTTTAGACTGGGTATTACCATGCGACCATTGTAGCTTTCAGTCACAATCGAAAACCTCTAAATTTGATAGGCCATCAATTCCTATAAATGGTCCATACCTCGATTTAGAGCCAGTTTAGTCATCGGAACTGTCATCTATTTTTTTTACACCCACAAGGGCCCTGCAGATATCCACTTTGTCAACAATTTCATTTATTGTTATTACTTTATGGTTTCATGACACAAGCATGGGGCATGCCCACCTTGTTTGTACAAAATTTTATGTTCTAGAGAATACCTGATACAAATATATTTGTTCCCTCTTCCTCCAACAGATTGCTCTCACCATCCCTCACTACAAATTTCTCTCATGTTTATATACAATGTTGTCATCACCAAAAGAAACGATGATGTATTCCGACTATACATATGCTCCTAACCTCACACATCAAGGGGCATATGTTATTACCCAAAAATTGCTCACCACAAACACAAACAATGGATGAAGAAACAGTCAACACAAGCACAATATACTACCAATAATTATGGAAGGATTATACTTAGTTTGTAAAGATAAGAACAAAAGCATACAAAAGGGGTTCCAAAATTCCACGCGTATTCAACACTTTTAGTGCCTGCACATCCAAGGGGATAACATGGCGCACAATGCACACATTGTGCATACTACGCGACTGACAGACAGAAAACCCGTGCGTATGTGGAAACAATGCATTGATGATTTTGGTTGGGCCTCAACCACTTCTAGGATGGAGTGGATCTCCCCCATACCCAAAATCACCCCCAAATTCTTCCTTGGGATCACTGAAACGGATGGGAGGTACCTCAAAAGGTCTCCCATTCACATTTGAAACTAGTTTGGAAAAAGCTTTCCATTGTCCTATAAATAAAGGGCCATTGTATGCAAAAGAAGAAGAAACAATTTGATTATTGTTATGTTGTTCAATTTTTCTTTGAGAAGCCATCTTTCTCCTAGAACTCTTTGAGCATCCATATAAAGTGTTACACCTCTCTCCTCTTCAAAAGTTCAACTACCAATTATTCACCATTGTATTTTTATTTTCAGCCATTGTTAGAAGAGAGGAATATTTGTATTTGGGGACTCAATATCCTTCCCAAGGAGGAAGAGGGGGCTCATAAGTTCTGATATTTCTCCAAGGGGTTATCAATTAGAAGATCAGTCTCATTTGGTAGCTATTCCTTGTGTCTCTTTCTTGCATCAATTTTAGTTGTTACAAGCTTAGTTTAGTTTTATTTCTTTGTTGTTACTTCTTTTATTCTACTTAGTTGAGCCACTAATCAACTAACAAACTGTTGTGTTGTATTTCTTGTTTAAATAGATAGTTAAGGGACCTCGTTTTTCTCACCCAAGTGACAAAAAGAACCCAAAAGTAGCGCACAAGACAATACACCAAGAAACCTCAGTTGCAACATCTTATTTTCCTCCCTCAAACTTGCGCCTTCCTTTTCTTGAGTGAGAGATGAGTGAGTGTGTTCAAATGAGATGTCCTCTCTTATTTATAATCATCGATTCAATTTTAGTGGGGATGACTTCTCTTCCTCGATATTCTATTTTTACTGTATTATTTTCCAGTGGAACCAACTTCTCTTCTGGGGTCTTCAATTTCACTTTAATAATTTATTGTGGGGCCAACTTCTCGTATGTGATCTTTTATGGTGTTCAATGTGGAGAATTAGTACCCAAAGTTAAAAAATTTCTCTCATACAAAATGTAAGTTTCAAACCTTTTACATTAATGAAATGCACGCATAGATTATTAACATAGACTAAAAAATAATTTCAATCACACATACACAAAGATTTATCCTATAAACCCAACTAAAAAAACCAACAACATGTTTTAGAGATACACCTCTAACTTATTCATGATACAACTTCATTGTTTACAATACAATATATAGGATCCCACAAAATAAAATAAAAAACCTAATCCTTTGAACTGTATTAGATTACAACTTCAATTCCTTAAATAGAATTAGAAAACCATGGGCCGAGATACCATGTGCCACTAAACCACCAAATACAATAAACCACCCTTGCAAAAGGCAAGAGAACACCGAGAAATTTGGTGAATAAACACCCCAATTTTTTTTTCAGGTGCTCCACCTGTGAAGCCCATAATACGGGGACCCACGATCATGCAACAATTCTAACACATAACCAAAAAAAATTCCAATTGATAGGTTCAAAACCAAGGCTAAAAATCTAACCTACGGTAGATTTTTAATCATCAGGGTCATCGATCCAATCTAAATCAGTGAAACCAACCAACAAAGGATCCCCCCTTGAACTGTAATATATCCCAAACTGAACCATACCTCGGGTATTTTGAAGTATAATTTTTGATACTTTCCATTGGCTTTCATGGGGTGTTTTCATTTACTGGGAAACACAACCAATGGTAAAGGAAACATCAGGATGGGTATAAGTCAAATATAAGAGGATGCCAACTATTTTATAGTATGAAGTGGCATCGACTTCAAGAGTAGTATAGGTGGAAACAAGTTTGATTCTAGTATGGAAGGGAGAAGGGGTTTATCTATAATATTCCATGTGAAGTCGACAAAGGTCACATGTATACTTAAACTAGAAAAGGAAAATACCTTAATTTGCAATACTTGTAGGAGAAGGAAATAATGCAAATATTCTAATTCTATCATTTCAAAATCCTTCTTGAGGATAGATTTCACAGGGTTAATATTTTAGGTTCACTACCAATGAGGATAAGGTCATCAACATAAAGGAAAAGTATTATGATATGGATTCCTACTTTTTTGGTATAAACACTAGGGTTATAATGACATCTAGAAAAGTTTGTGTCAAGAATAAAGGTATCCATTTTAGCATACCAATCTCAAGGAGATTGGTTAAGACCATAAATAGATAATTTATTAAGGTGACATACAAGGATGGATTTGTTCTGAACATAGCAAAGAGGTTATTCCATGTAAATTTGTTCTTTCAGATCAACATAAAAGAAGGAAGATTTAACATCCATTTGATGGACCCCCAATCTATGTGAGGAAACAAGTTCTAGAACACGGTGGATGGAATTCATTTTGGCTAAAGGGGAAAAGATTTCATTGTAGTCAATTCCTTAAATTTGAGAGAATCCATTGGAAACTAACCATTCATTATGTCTTTCAACACTTCCATATCGTGCATACTTAATTCTATATACCCATTTACATCTAACAAGTTTCCTTCCTTTTGGAAGAGGCAAAATATCTCAAGTATTGTTCACCATTAACAATTGATATTCTTCATTCATTTTTGTTTCCCAATATGGATGGAAAAAATACTTTTCACATATGTCTAGATTATGAGTCTCTAAAACTTAATCCAAAAGAGAGGAGGCTCATTGGAACTGTGAATATGTTCGACATTGATCTGAAGGATCACTGGCAAGATCATCTGTTATTTCTCATGTTGGATGATCCCATCTAGGAAGCGGTGGTGCTAGTGTAGGATCATGTTCAATGGAATGATTTGGAGGAAGGTGAGTAGGAAGAGGTAGATTTTAATCCTCATTATCATTATCTGAGGAATAAAATATAATAGGAATATAATATGGCACAAAAAATGAACACGGTTCACATGCTAAAGATGGCACAAATGTCAAATTGGGCTCATCGACAAAGATATTTTCATAAATATTAACATATCTTCTAATAATTATTTTGTTGGAATGAGGTTGAAGAAGTCGGTAACCTTTAATATCTTTAGAATATCTAACCAAAATACACTTCTCACTTTTATGTTGTAATGCTTTCCTTTTCTAATTTGCAATGTGATCCGATGCTTCACTACTAGATACATGAAAGTGCTCTACATCTGGCTTAATTTTAGTCCATGCTTATTTTGATGTTATATTTTTTAAATCCCTTTTGGTAGTGTGATTTACCATTTAACTCATAGAATTGATTGCTTACACCCAATAATGAGGACTTAATCCTTTAGATTGGAGCATACAATTAACCATTTCCTTTAATGTGTGATTCTTTCTCTAAATAACAACATTTTGTTGTGGTGTATATGGAACATTATATTGAATTTGAATGCCATATGTTTTCTAGTAGGTTGTAAATATTTTTCTCACATATTCACTGCCATTTTCTATTCTTAACCTTTGTAGTTCATGTCCATATTGTTTTTCTACATAGGTCTTGTAGGCCAAAAAAATGTCAAAAATCTTCACTCTTAAGTTTTAAGAAGTGAACCCAAGTGTGTTTGGAGAAGTCATCGATGAAATTTAAGAATTGCATTCCCTCAAAGAAATAAGGAGAAGAAAGGGAACCACACAAATCACTATGAACAATATGCAAAGGTGTCAAGGCATTCCAAGAGGCACTTTTTTCAAAACTATCCTAATGATGTTTGTCGAGAACACAACCGACAAAATCACGATCAATGTAATAAATGAGAGGAAGTTGAGTCACCACATTTTGATTAAATAGTTTTTTCAATGAGTGATAGCTTATATGACCAAACTACCCATGCCAGAGTTTTCTCAAGTCATCACTATAATCAACAAAAATTGATTGAAAAGATGATGACCCAAATTTGTCAAATTTTTACAACTTAGTAATATCATCAACAATTCTCGTGGCTAGGACATGCTTAGGATATTTTAAATACTTGATTACAACTTGGTGAGGTGAAAACTCTATTTCTTTACCTTCATCTGAATGAGTGATATGATATACTAATAGAAGGTTGTAGGAGATACTTGGAATACATAATACCTCATTAAAATGACCATCATTTAACTGAAGTGTTGTAGACCTTTCAACACTAAGAGATCTATCATAACCAACAAATATTTGTTTGGTGTTAAATTTATTAAGAGTAGAAAAAATGGATTTATCCTTAGCCATATGATGAGATTCTCTAGAATCAATAAGCAACTCATAAGAATAAGAAGTACTTTCTACATTGAAAAATCATTCATATGAAGAAAGTGCATGTCCATGAGAATAAGAGTTAAAAGAAGATGAATAAAAATTTATGTTGTGCTTATTCATTGTTGCTTCTAAGGCCTCCATATTTTTAAAACATTTAGACTCTAGATGACCATATTGCCCGCTCAAATTGCAATTATTTTTATTCTTACTTTTTTTGGGTCCTTTGTTACCATTGGGAGTAGAATTTGGTTGAGAGGGTTTGAGAACCTTTCTTTTATTATTGATGTTGTGAGGATGTTGCTTCTTTGGATGCTTGTTTTTTTTTTGTTGTTGGGCCTCTGAGGCTTTGTTAGATGAACCTATAGTGTTGATCACTCCAAGATGCAAGAGCTTATCTAGCTCTCTAATTAGAGAAGCACTGAAAGATTCAAGAGTGAAATATTGATAAGAATTACATAGAGCTTCTTTGATGGCATACAAGGTAGATACATGGATAGAATATGCACTACCAAGCTTAGAAAGAATAGCATATATGCATTGTTCATCATTCATTCATATTGTTCATCATTCATATATGCATTTTTTTAAAATTAGATAAATAATCTTCGATGCAAGGGAAATCATTTGGAGTTAACGAAATTAACTAGTTTTGAAGATGGCATGCTCAAATTGCATTGTGTTTACCAAATATGGCTTCTACTATTTCCTAGGATTTAGATGGGTAATGAATTCCTTGAAGGTGAAACCATAAATCAAGAGAGATAAACATTTTGATTAATTCATGTGCTTTGTCATTTTCATTATCCCATTTGGATTTCTTTATGGCATGAGTGGGGGCTTATTATATTTTGGAG
Source organism: Picea engelmannii (assembly GCA_009831015.1). Lineage (NCBI taxonomy): Eukaryota > Viridiplantae > Streptophyta > Pinopsida > Pinales > Pinaceae > Picea > Picea engelmannii. Next base: position 262,142 of record ML802950.1, read on the forward strand.
ATAATTGGGAAAAATCATTTACTTCTTAGTACATCCTCCGTATGGGATTTCCATGAGAAATAGTTGGTACTGGTAAGAAAAATATCACTTGGAGTATCCATATTAAAATAGTAAGGTAATATGGATCCAAAAGATTAAACTGATTGTCTGGATGGAATTATTTCAAAAAAATGGTCTATTTAAAGAGATGACATCAAAAACAGACTTCAAATGTGAAAGTTACACCCTTTTTAGAAATGCATAAATGCTAACCAAGGTGCCACGTGGTAGGTAGAATTTAGCCTACTTGGGGATGGATGCATAATGAGGTGGATGATTAAAAACATTTCCTTCCTTCTCTAACTTTGCTTATAAGCTCACTTTTATAGAATAAGTGAGAATCATTTTTACAATAAAGTTACATTTTAAATTGAAGTTTTATGTAAAAGGTAACTTAGAAAAAGAATAATAAAGTTACTTTTATAGTTTTTCACTTTCATATTTTAAGTGAAATGCATCTTACAATAATTTTATGAGATAAATCAAGTTTGCATAAAGTTTTTCAAAAAGTAACTTAAAAAAAGAGAGACTTGAACTCAAGACCTTTTATTAAATGAAACTACTTTCAACCAAGTGGGCTAATGAAAAATATATATGAAATTTAATGGTGGAGTGTTTTTTTTTTAACCTTGAAGTGAGTGCTTTCCCGCAAAACCCTTGTTTTTCCCTACAAAAAAAGTTTAACACGACCACAAAGAAAAAAGAAATTCAAAATTTCAGATTTTTTTTTTTTTTTGAATCTCAACAATAATGGAGTTATATCTTGGTTAGATTAAATTGAAAATTCAAGTTTTCTCTCTCTTTATAATTTGTTGAGATTGCATAAATCATAGAGAAAAGATAAAACACACACACACACAAAAAAAAAAACTATTTTTTATTTGTCAATATCACATAGAGTGCACATTAAAGAGTATACATAGACTATAAAGAGTAACAAAATGGGAATAAAAATAGAAAAGTGAAATATCAACTCTGTAAAAAAAAAATTAAAAGGGCATATTTAGACATTATACCTCTGGATCTAACTAAAATGGTTATATCTTGGGAAAACAAAAACCTTTCAAGTGAAATGAAAATCATTTCCAACTGAAGTAGTACTCCAGATGCAATGGAATAATCCTCACATCCTAGAAATGCATAGAAATAGAATAACTCAAAAATGCGGAAAAGGGTTCAATATCTCAATCAACAAAGGGAGCAAGTCTTCAAACATGATCTGATACCATGTTCGATAAAATAGGGTATTCCCACACATGATGGACACCTTCAGTAACCATTCATACAATTGGATCGAATATCAATATGTTGATATTTTTATGTGGTTAAAACCCTCAAAGAGGGAACAAATCCATGGCCACAACCTATGTGTCCACTCGAGGAAATATATTAATGCAAAATAAAAATATCTTAAAAGAGAGTTTCTCACAATCGATCATAAAAGAATGACCCTCCATGCTCTTTAAATATAGATCATGGACCAATCGAGTGCTAAGTCATGGATCAATATAGTTGTTAATATTGAGGAGAATATGAGCCATAAAATTACTCTATGTCTAGAACTTATCATGACTATTGGATTACATAACTACAAATGCATACTTATGCATACTAAAGAAACACCTAAGCACCTATTATACAAAGTGGAACTTAACTAACTCCTAAGTGTATAAATATCCTAAAAAATCTCTTCCTATAATATTATAACATTATGTAGAATATAAGAGTCCCTAATGAAGCTCAATTTGTTAAACCTAATGATTTTCATAAGAATATGTTTTGATCACAATGGCAATTCTTCAGCTAGTATCTTGTACAAAATATTTAGTAGTATGATTAAAATCTAGTTTGTGATGAGCACATGATTCCAAGATTTGGGATCAAACTTATAGTACATTTTTGTTGTTGGGCCTACCTATATTCTTGGACCATGCTGGGCCCAACGAAATCCCAAGTGGCATTCTAAAACATACATGGTGATATTTTGAGGCATGGAGACATGGAATTGATGTTCTCCTTAAAAGTTGTTAACTTATTCAAATTAAACTCTATATAATACAATTTATGAATATCTAACCAAAATCTATAAGGGATCTCATTAATACAAGTATTCTCTCTTCATTCCTCAATCAATCGTTGAGTCTAGAAGTCCATTTTGTAATTGCCAAAAAAATCCATCATATTGTCTTCCTAGCTAATCATACTCCCACTTGGAATTCTGAGGTTTTCATGCATTTCATCACTTCTATAGTGACTAAATATTCTAACAAGGACTTAAGTGATATGCCACTTTACTAATCTAGTCCAATCCATAATGGAATTGCATCCATCCCCAATCCTCACCCGAATCTTTGTAGATTTCTTTTGTCGTCAAAAGTGTTTTTGTTTGAATGCTTTACCTGGGACTTCTCATTATAGGGGTTTAGTTTTCTTGTAATCTATGATACCATATAAGGAATCTAGTCTAGTGATACACTTTATAAATAAATTGACACATACAATATATGCATACAATCAGGAACATGCATAAATATTGGAGAATAAGAGACTATAGAGCCAACAACATGTAGTATTTATTATATATCATTTTCCCATTACCAACCAACATATAATGTCAAATTGATGTCTTTATATATTTCTCATATGAGTAAGGATGATTATAATTTCCATAACTAACTTGGTTGACCAACTTTAGTGACTTGGCTAAATACTTCAACTAGTCCATATATGTCCATTTTTCACTTATGTATACATTCATATATTACTTGAGACTATCTCTTTGGTTTTCATATGGAACTACAACATATACCAAATCTAAATGCCTTCTTGTCTTAAAGAATTGAAGAACACATTTGAAATTGCTTCCCAAACTACAATGACAACTAAAAATTTCTTTGTATTGTTTTTAGAATACATAGTTCAAAACCTTTCATCTGTCTCAACTTGGTTTGGAAAAATTGGAACTATATTATATACTTCTCCTAGATTAAGAACTTATATGATGTTGAATGAGGAACATGGTTTCTTTACCTACATGCTAGTCACCACCTTTCCACAAATTATGTACAAGTTTGGTGTATTTGTTTTCAATTTTTTTTCAAAACCTACTTAGTGTCAAATCTATTCATGCGTGTGCGAGAATTATATTGGTATTTGATATTTTAACTAAGTGGTTGATCTTTTAGTTAATATGTGAATTTTATATTTCTACATGTCTATGGCCTTTCTCTTCATTCAATTGTGCCATTTTTATATAATCCTTTCGTACTTGTGTCACCATATTGTCTTTGTTCAATTGTGCTTTCTTTTCTTCCTGGAACTATTCATTCCCTTATGGCCCAAATTCCTCTATTTATTTATTTCCTTGACCTAGTTACTTGAGTAAAATGTAGGCTTACTTGGTCCATCCTAAGTGATCTTATTTATGTGTTCTAATAATGTTACAACACCTTTCTTTCCTTTCAATTTAAAATAGATATTTGTATAGTATGCAAACCCATTATCTAGTACCATGCATGCCAACTACTCTATTGTCTCCTTACTCTATAATTATTCATATCTCTCTCCAATATTTTCATTGCCATCTTATAAGACCATAGTTGTTTGGTCATGTTTTATCATCCTATTTTCTTCCAAAAAATATTTCATATCAACTTATAATATCTAGAGTAAGCTTTGTAAGTTATCAACAGTGCCCCTCTACCTGTTGGGACCTTCGTTTTGATGAATAGAAGTTGCACAAGTTATGTTGCAGCTTCATTTTGGTGAAAAAAAGTTGTGCAATATGTTGAGGATCTAGACAACGGACTAAAGGAAGAAAAAAAAAGCGGTTGGAAGGACAACACAACTTCAGCTTTGAAGAAATAAGTTGCAACAAGATCAAGAAGAGGAGAGAACTCTCAGGTTCTCAATCGGAAAAACTCGATCAGATTATATATATGAGATCGATATGATTGTAATAGGATAATAAAATGTTATTGAAGGGATAGTGAAATGATAAGGATGGGAGACTAGATGAATGTAATGATATTGAGTCTAAGACGAAGTTTAGTTTACTCATAGTAGTTAGTTGAGTTGAATATTGAGATCTGGGTAAGAACCAAATCGTTAATGTAATAAATTTTTGTATTATTGTAGGTTTGGAAAGAGCAAGGGACTGAGATAACCTTGTCTCACACTAGTTGAGGAGTATCCTATGATTACTTGTATATGTGACTCAAGCTATGAGAAGAACCTGATATATGCTAATACAATTGGAGACCCAAATTTTGAACATATCTTGTGTAGTTAGTCTTCTGATTCTCTTGAATGCTACTGTGTATTATATTTTATGTCTGATATGCTTAATTGATTCCTTGTGAATGGTGACATAACTCTGTTTCTTTATTCTTAGTTAGGAAATGTTCATAACTTCTCTAGGTTTAATCTATATTGTGCAAGACTAACCTGAATCTTGATACTTCAGAGATTTATCTAAGTATTCTCCTTACCCTTCCCTCTTTTTCTCGTCTCATTCGAGCTTTGGGTGAGACTTATTCCCTCTCGGAATGATGAAAATTACAATTCTCTAGACTATATCGGTACCTTTTGTTGGAAGATATAAGAGGAACCTGGTCTAATTACTTTTGCGCCAACAAAATGGTTCTGTTGTCAGGACATGTGTTTTAAAAGGAAACCTGCAAGGAGAATTCTTTCACGGATCTATAGATATGATATTTGTCAAAGGTGGGAAAGAAATTGTGACGCCTTTATATGGAAGGAGGCAGAGTTGGGAGGTAAAAGCGGGAGGCTACAAGAGATTCTATCTTTTACTTAGAAAGATCAAGTGACCAGTATGAGATATTCTAGGTAAAATTCCTAGAAGAACTATTCCATTGGATAGATCGACTACAGGAGGATTCAGAATTCCAAGAATGTGCCAAGAAGACCAATACTTGGGATTCATAGAATATCACAACACTTCATCATTTGGAGCACTGTATTATGTGAGCAGTTGATTTCTGGGTTAATACAACTCTGGAAGGATATATCATTGAATTCACAGCCAAGAATCAATAATCGTTTTCACGGGAAGAATAAATTTTCAAGAAAGTTGTGCATGAAAGACTATTGAGGGGAATTCCCCTATGGATCAAAGCAATCTTTATGGAGGAGGTGATGATAACTATTCCCTCGACTGAGATGGAAGCCTAAAATCCTATGCTTGGGGTAGGGTAATTTTGGGGTAGGATAATGACCTAAGAAGGGGAAAGGGTTCTTTGACATATGGGGGAAGATCAAGAAACGAACGCAAGAAATGAGTAAGCCTTCAGGAGAGCCTCCATAGTTGAGAAGTGGTGGCATGAAAAGGTAAAGAAAGCAGTAAAGTAGTCAGAGGTGTTGTGGAAAGAGATTGAATCAAAAGGAACATATGAAAGAAAGAAGGAAGAGTTGAGGAAGGTAAGAAGACAAGAAAGACTATCTAGTCTAAGATTACAACAAAGAAAAGTGCAAAGAGGAAGGAGTCTCCAGGTGGGTCAATGAAAAGAAGAGCGTGGAGAAGCAAGGGAAGACGAAGTAGGTCTGGACCTTGCAGGAGACCAAGAATATTCATCCCCAATATCAATAAACATCGAGAATCATGTTGAGAAGGATTCTATAGAGGAAGAAAATGAGACCCCCCAAATCAAAGAAACCTGCCTAGAAGTTAGTGGAACCATCCCCAAATCACTCATCCCCCGGGTGTCCTCTATACTCGTGGTAATTTCAACACTACCTACTTATGCTATTTCTATTCCATCGCATCCAGTTAGTCATTCCCAGTCTGTAAGTGTAAACACTGGGAGGATATTGGTATCCCCAGGCATATCACAACCATGATCATTAGGTTTCATTCTAATAGGAACAATGACACCCAAAATGGGTGGAAATATGGGAGGATCGATCGCCCAATACCCATATTTATGGGGAAAGGGGGATGATGTTGTAGAGAAACATTGGTTCCTATGTGAAGCCATCTGGAGATCCAAAGGGACTCTTTATGAAAACAAGTTAGTATAATTTCAGACTACCTGGAGGGGGTCGTTCTCTCAAATCGTACACGAAGGCTATTGAACTAGGGGTTCAAGGAAAAGCATTCACCCTCGCCCAATTTTGGTTGAAGTTCATTGTCAAATTCAAAATACCCTAGTCAGAGAAACAAGATCTCTTTGACTTATGGTAGATTAAACAAAGGGAAGGAGAATCTTCTTGGGAGTAAAGTCAGAAATTTAAAGATTCTATTGGGAGGTTAGTGCATCCAATTCACAAAGATCACCAGAGGGAATGGTACATCCAAGGATTACTACCTCTGACAAGAATTCCTTTAACACAACAATAGATAGCCACCATAACAGATGTCTTGGAACAGTCGATGAAGTTAGAATCTATGACAGGTTATCTAGGGAGTCTGAGGGTGACCAGGCTTCCATTGGATGTAAATTTGTCATAACTCCAGGGACAAATATCAGTGCTAACGGAGAATATTCAAGAATTAGCCATACAAAGACTAGGATGACCTCAAGTTTGGTGCAAAGGGTGCTACACAGAAGGGAATCTGGAAAATGAATTTCCATGCATAATGGGAATGGGACCTCCTCACAATCCGATGTGACCCTCTCCAGGACCAATGGGAGGAGTTTCGTAAGTATCTGAGACTCCAACATTCCATGCACCAGGGATATACCATACCTTCACAAGAACTCAAACATCCCAGCCAAATGAGTATTGTGAGATTTCTCGGACACATGGGCATGCACTGAGGCAATGTCCTATTATGAGGAAGTACCCGACTGCACCAAATACAATACATTGCATGTTCTACACATCTATGACACATGATAAAAAATCAATGTAGAGGTTGGGCGTGCTTGATGAAAGATTAGATCGAAAAAATATCAGAATAAACGAAACCTCCCAAGGACCTAGAAGAGGCCAAGGAGGTGGGGTTGGAGGTGGATTCAAAGGAGGAAGAAATGGAGGAAGAGGTTAGAGCCTATGTTACAACTGCAACGAACATGGTCACTTGGATAGAGACTACCCTCACCCAAGACGACCATGGTTCTCTTACTACAGAAATAATGGGCACGCAACCGAACACTGCCCATAACTGATCATGAAATAGGAAGATCAGGTTCGTCAACGAGGAGATAATATAATAAGATCATAACTGAAAAGGGGAATCGAGGGACAACTACCTAATATCAACATCATTACTCACAGAGGAGAAAAAAATGGGGAAGATGCAGACAATTGGCCCAACATTCAGAAAGTTGTTCCCAAGGATGACAAGTATGACCCTTTGAAACAATTTTTTTTCTTCAAAGATGCAATAGAAATATTTAAGAGTATCCCCACTCCAGAGATAATGGAAAATTCCCCTAAATTCGCCTCTCAACCTAAATTTTTGCAAGCCCTTGCCTCACCACTGGCACCTAGAAACTCTGCAATTCCAAGGAGACACCCTGAGCAGTCTCAAAATGTAATCAATATCCGGTTTCAATTTTTCTTTGATATCCTAAGGGATGATCAACTTACAGAGAAGTTACGCAACAACCTGTACCTAATACCAGGAAATGAGGGAACCCCGGAAGCTATAGTAAGGACAAACCTCCCTGAAAAGAATACCCAAAGAATACAAAGAAGAAAGGTGAGAATAGGAAAATAATTTAATTTAGAAGCCCAGTTAGATGATTTTGAAATCAAAGATGTCATGTTATATTTGGGATGCGATGTCAACATCCTACCCAAAAATACCTGGGAAGTTTTGGAAAAACTACAGTTAGTGTATTCTCCCATCCAATTGAGAATGGAAAACCAATACTACATTTTCCCAGTAGGAAGGCTGGAAAATCTTAAAATTGATGTTGCGGGAGTTAAAACCATAGCCAATTTTGATGTAATTGAAATCATGGGGGATAAGGATCCCTACCCTGCTCTACTCAGAATTTATTGGGCATATGACAACGATTCTATCATTGATCTAAAGAGAGATACCATGATGTTTGAGGCAGATGGGATAAAAGTAGTTCAGCCCTTAGATCCATGTTTAGGGCATAGATACACTGAACCAGTGGACAACAATATGGACTAAAATTATCTTGACCAATTTGATCCGAAATCGGATCCAGAAGCCTGACAGGGCTTGAAAAAAGCTCAAAAATGAAAGTGCTCGGAATGCAACAAAACCAGTGCCATTGCATCTGTCTCATCTTCCTGATTCTGGTGGTATATTTACTTTGTCAAACGGGCTCTGTATGGAGAAGATATCGCATTCTGTCCGAAAAGTCAAACAGGTAAAAAAAAAATTGATGACTGTGCAGTCCATATAGTCCGTACAGACGCTGACATGGCATGTTCGTACGCTGACGTGGCAGGTCCATACAACTGACGTGGCAGGTCCGTACAGACGACACGTGGCAGCTCCAGGAAGTGACACGTGGCAGGCAGATTTGGACATTTGGGCGTACGGATGGACCTATCCCGAGGTGACACGTGTCACCACTGTAAGGGTGACACGTGGCATGGGTGATGTCATCCGCTGACATGGCAAGTTGACAGGACAGTACGGCGGTTGACAAGTGACAAGTGATGTGGGCGAATCAGCGATGGACACGCAACATATTCTGGTTGGTTGGCTTGGTCGAATCAGATGTCGACACGTGGCAGTTTTGTTGGTCAATGATTGGGTGCCACGTGGCCCAATCATGGGCTGCCACGTGGCACCCCGGTATTGGTTGATTGGTTGTTTGTTTAAAATGAAATTTAGTCTGTGGGGTTCGACCCCCAGACCTCCCCCACCACAGCGCCTTCACAAACTCCGGCCGACCAATGGGTCACATGATGTTTCTTATTATATATGTGGGTTCAATTATATTTCAATTAGAGTTATGTGACCGTTGGCAGGGGGTTGAGCCGGGGCTTAGCCCCGGCCTGCGGTCATTTGATTTATATGTGACCGTGTTATATATATATGTGCGCGGTTATAGTGGAGTGCGGTCGTATCACTGTAATACATATGACCCGTGGTTCCACCATTTGTCCATACGACCATACCCGAAAACATATGCGCAGGAATATTGAACCTTAACCAAAACTCGGTCATATGTATAATGTATGTGACCATACTCTATGTGGAATGGGGGTGCGGGTTTAAAATGTGGTTTCAAACAGTTTTGTAACGGTTAGCACCTTTTTGCCATAGCCCGAGGTCATATGGCCCATGTGCCCAGGTGCTAGGCGGTTAGGGGCTAGAGGCACCCTAACCGTTCTATGGTTTGCACCATTGGCACGGTTGTGCCCGGTGCCAGGTTTTTACGCTACATATTGCGTGTGAGCCAGGTTCAATGGAGGAGAGTGCGTTTTGTAGCACCAGTGACAAAAAGCTTGAAGGGGAAAACTTCCAGGAGGCATAACTTCTTCGTTTTTCGACCGATTGATGTGCCGAAAGAGCCCAGATAGGGGTTTTTGGCCGCTCTGAAGTCATTAGAGCAGTCAACGTAGGGTTATACTAGAGGTAAATCAAGCTAAATCCATTTTGAAGCAGAGAATCTTTTGAGGAGGAGATGCTGTCGGACCATTTCTGGGAGCTCCGGATGTCCGTTTTGCGTGCCATTTTCTTTGCAGGGTTCTTGAGATCTGGAAGAACATGACCAGATCAGTCTTGTAGCCATTTGGAATTGCAAATATGTACTTTTGATCTTTTGAACAGAGATAAAGAAGCCTTCCCCACAGAGAAAAGGCCCAAAGACATAAGCAAAGTTGTGCCGAACTCCGTTATCAATCTGCGTGTTATGGTTTGTTGTCTTATATTTCATTTCAGATCTGTAAATGTGTATATGGCTGGCATAATTCCTCTTATTTTCTCATTCTTTCACTAAGTTTCTCAAATGGTTAATTAATGCATGCAAAATTAAAACTCAACCATAAGTCATTAAAAGATCCAACGGATCAAGTGGTATCAGAGCTAGTTGACGTTTGGATTTGAGTTGCATGTTAACCAGAGAAAAGCTACAGCGTGGTGAAGGCGAGATTTTTGCAGAGAATCCATTAATTGGATTGAGAAAAAGAGCTTCTCACAGTGAGAAGATGGCATCGGAAGAAGGGATTCCTCAAGATGAGAAAGAGTTCCGGAAAACATTCCTTGCTATGTCGGAGATAGTGAAAGTCTTGTATGAAGATTACTTGGAACGAAAGCGACCAGTTTTGGGTGATTCTTCAAAGGGAAAAAGAGAAGAGGAAGAGGACCAGCCTCAGATTCCTCCTTCACCTCCATCAACACCTCCTTCTTCTCCTTCTTCTTCTTCAAGTTCAAGTTCTAAATCTAGTGGAAAGAAAAATGTTCATAAGAATAAACATGAAATGCCATTGTTAAAACTTGATGTAAAATTTGAGTTGCCCATATATGATGGTGAAGTAAATGCAGAAAAACTTGATAACTGGATCTGGCAGATGGAGGTATACTGAAGTGTGCAACAGATCAAGGATGAGGCCACACAAATCAAGTTGGCATCTTTGAGACTTGCAGGTACAACTCTTATCTGGTGGCAAAGTAAGCTGCAAAAAGGAACACAAAATGTGGGTAATGTATTTCCATCATGGAAGGATTTCATTTCTGCACTTAGGAAACAATTCTATCCTTTGGGTTATAAATAAAAAGCACTAATTGAATGGCAATCTTTAAAACTAAGAAAAGGACAAACAGTGCAAGAATACACCGATGGATTTCGAAAAATGGCATTAATATTAGATATCCCTTTGCAAACACAAGAAACCCTTATGAAGTATATAGGAGGTTTACCTGTGCATATTAGAAACATTGTTTTCATGTTTGGACCCACTAACCTTGATGAGATTTCTGTTCAATCTACGTATATTGAAGCAGGGAAAACATGTGTGTCAGGGGAATCGTCGTCTTCGAGGAAAGAGGACAAGAGGAAAAGGCATGGCAATGGCAAGAATGCAAATGCAGTGACAAAGAAGGAAGGAAAGCCCTCTTGCAAGAATTGCAAGAAAGAGGGACATGATGAGGACAAATGTTGGCAGTTGCATCCCGAGAAGAGGCCAAAGTGGTTCAAAGAAAAGAAGGGAACGCAAAC
>ML802950.1:299069-314446 GCA_009831015.1 Picea engelmannii
TTACCTAATAGGTAGGCACTTCAAGGTAAAAATAGATCATGATAGTCTTAAATACTTCTTGGAACAAAGACTATCTTCAGAAGAACAAAAAAAATGGGTAACCAAGATATTGGGTTATGATTTTGAAATCCTCTATAAAAAGGTGAAGAAAAATGTTGTGGGAGATGCACTCTCAAGAAAGGATGAAGATGTTGAGGCCTTTCTCTGTGCTATCTCGATCATCCAACCCAAATGGATAATAGAAGCAAGGGATGAATGGAAGAATGACAAAAAAGTGTGGACTCTCATTCAAAGGTTGCAGCAGGATTTCAGTGCATCAGATACATTTACATGGAAAAATGATTCACTATGGTACAAAGATCACTTATATTTATGTAATAACTCCCAACTCAAAAAAAAGGCACTATTAGAATTGAACACCTCTCCAGTAGGAGGGCACTCGGGATTTTTGAAAACCTACCATAGAGTCAAGAAGGATTTTTTTTGGGATGGCCTTAAAATTGATGTTCAAAGGTTTGTGGCAGAATGTTTGGTTTGCCAACAAAATAAGGTGAAAAAAATTAAGACCCTAGGACTTTTACAACCATTATCCATCCCAAGTTAGCGCTGGGAGGAGGTTTCCATGGATTTCATCACAGGGTTACCAAAGTCTGAAGGAAAGAGTGTAATCATGGTGATTGTTGATAGACTGACCAAGTACGCACACTTTTGTGCACTCTCTCATCCCTTCAAAGCTAGTACAGTTTCGACCGCATTCATGGAGACAGTTCAAAAGCTACATGGTAGCCCAAAGATTATTGTAAGTGACAGAGATCCCATCTTCACTGAACATTTTTGGATAGAATTATTTTTTTGTTTGGGTACTCAATTGGCCCATAGCTCATCCTATCATCCTCAATCTGATGGACAAACCGAGAGAGTGAACTAATGTCTGGGAGGCTACCTTCGTTGCTTTGTCTCTGATAAAGAAACACAATGGTTCAAATGGTTACCCTTGGTAGAATGGTGGTATAACACTTCCTTTCATACTGTAACAAAAATGACACCATTTATGGAGCTTTATGGATACCACCCTCCTTCCATCACTTCTTATCTAAAAGAAAAATCTAAGGTTCAAGCAGTGGAAGATCACATCAAGAATCAACAATAACTTCTCCAAATCTTAAAGGACAACCTAACCATGGCACAAAATTGCATGAAACAACAAGCAGATTAACATCATAGTGAAAGAAGTTTTCAAGTATGAGATTGGGTGTTTTTAATACTACAACCATACAAATAGATGTCCCTCAAGCAAGCCAAGAAGGATAATAAATTATCACCAAAGTACTATGGCCCTTAAAAGGTGTTGCAAAGGATTGGTACTATGGCATACAAATTGGAGCTGCCTGCATCTTCACGAGTACACCCAATTTTCCATGTTTCATGCTTAAAGAAGGTTATAGGCGACAAGATCCCAGTTCAAGCTATATTTCCAGAACTTGATGAGGAAGGAAAAATCATATTGGAGCCTGAATCCATCACTGGCACAAGAATTCACTAGCTGAGGAATAGATCCATTTCAGAGTATCTCATTAAATGGAGGAAACTACTGGCTGAAGATTCCACTTGGGAAGATGAGACTTTTATACAGAAGCATCCAGAGTTACTCAAGTGATGTGGACAACACTTGTCTCAAGGGGAGGGGCATGTTAAGCCCTAATATTGGCTCATTACCCCTTAATTGGGGCATATTATATTAGTAATGTTGTTTTATTTATGTCAGCTTTAGGCCATTAATTGTAATTATACCTCCTAGTCTCCTATATATACCAAGGAGACATTTTCATTTTAAATCATCTTGTACTTGAACATTTAAGTGGGGTAAAAGGAGGTTCCCCCTCGAAGAGGCTTATTATATAAAATGGTCTCTTTTTCAAGGCGTTGAGTACTTTTTCAGAGGTTTTTCTATGCTATATTGATATTTGGTTCTTAACACCAACACTCTCCAGGTGAGAGATGTGTTGCTAATTGATTTTCAAAGGTTCCAAACTATAACTATAGGGATTTGAGATATCCTGTCCGACCTGTTGCTAAATCCTTGGAAGGGAAGTGGGGTAACCAAAGGACTGTTGAGTAGAGAAGGTGCACACTTATTGGGGTTGGACATGCATGTGGGGAATGATCGATTGTAGGTTGTTAGTTTGAGTTGGAAACTATTTTTGAGTTTTTATGTTGTTAAAGAGACATTAGATTGGTTAGAAACCTTTAACCCAAGTGGAATTTATTCCCAGCTTGAGGGTGAACCACTGCTGAGAGTTATGAGAAGTGCGCTCTAAGGCTGGGAGGAATGTGGAAGGTTTGCATGTAGTTGGTGTTTATTTGCTGAGATAAGTGTCATTCATATGATTATTTCAATTATTGTGTGTGTGTGTGTGTAATTATGAGTTTTTGTCATGGAATATCTATTGTTAATTCTATATATCAATTATTAATATTGCATGCATGATATTATTATTTCCGCTTAACTCTATTCATATGCATAATTTATTATTTAATTTAATCGTATCAGAATTCGTAATTCCATCGGAGCTCGGAAAGTTTTAAGAGCAACTTTGTTGAGTCCCTAATAATGGGGATGTTACAAAGTGGTATCAGAAAAAGTATTTGTTGATATTCCCAAAATTTTCCAAAAATTTTCCCAACAAGTTTACATGGACAACATATGTACAGGTCCATTTGGAGATCCCATGATGCAACCAAAACAATGGGAAGAAGGCCTGGCGAACACATGGATCCTAAAATTGGTGGATATTCCCCACTTTGGTAGGGGGAAAGAGGTAAATAACTACGCCAAGAAGTTGATGGCAGTCCACCATGGATGATTCCTATGGATGGAGGAACTCGTCTCCATTGACATGGAATTAATCACGTTCATCATAGTTTTGTCTTCCATGGGTGAGAGTCCTATGTAGTACCTAGATTACAAGACAAAGGAGAGGGATATTTCCGAGGAAATGAAGAAAAAATATTGCACAGAGAGGGGCTTGCTTGAGATCATAATAAAAAGAATCAACGACACAACCCCCAGGATGGCCACAAAACTCATGGCTTGTACGATGTTAAGGAAGTTACGCAAGGAGGAAGTCCCTGCAGGGTTTGTCATAGCTACAACCAAGTGAGACAATTGCACCATGCTCAGTTGGGCCCCCTACCTGTTGAGCCTATTCTTCGATGACTACAAAGACGCACATGACTTGGGGACATAGTTAGACTATTCATGGATGTTGATCCTGATATCATTAGTTGGCTGGAGGGAACCTCCATACTCATACTTTTGCGACAAAATATGTCATTGTCACGTAGAACAATATACATCAATGGGGAGCACTTTGAACCCCAACAGAATAAGTGGAAACACGGGTACCGTTTCGCAGTACTTCAACGACATACAAGATATCATAAGCAATACATGGAGAATCACTCCAAAGGTTGTCTCACAATACCAGGGCATAAAAAGATTCAAATCTACATGCCACAACATGTGGATCCAAGTGCACACTGATCCAGAGAAGGAATGGTTGTATATGCAATACTACATCAGTGGAGAAGAGGTAGAAATGTCAATGCGGGATTGGAAAGATAACTGGAAGATCCCAGTCATTACTAAGGAAGTGCCTACAGGAAAGAAGGTATAAGCATGGGTATCTAAGACACCTGTAGGAGACAACGCTCCACCTAAAAATCTGACACAATAGGGGAATCCCAGTCAGAAGCTGGTGCAAAAGAAGAAGGGGATTGCACCAAAGAAGGATGCACATGACGTGAAGAGGGACACTGCCCAAGCATAAGGAGAACAAGGAGTGGGGGACACAAAACCACAATAAAACCTCTCCATAGCCACCCCACAAAAAGCAAGGCCACTCAAGAGGCCAATAATACACACAAGAGGGTTGCGCAAGAAGGCCAAGGAGAATAAACAACTGTCATAGTATACAATCACTGAGGATGATGCTGACCTCGTCGTAGAATGAGTGCAAGATCTTGTAGTTGAGGAATTCGAAGAAGCTCAACACCAATGAGGTAGAATCCAAAATGAGTTGGAAGACATAAGGCATGTCTTGGAACAAATACATGCAATGAAAAGGCCTGAAAAGGGAACATAGTCCTTCCCCGCAACAATAGAATTAGAGGAAAGGACCATGTTGAGCGAATAATACACCATCCAAACCATAACACAGGTGATTTTGAACCTCCAAATCACATCATACATGTTGCAAATGGACGAAGGTGTAGCCCATACACCACTGAAGGATATGGCGCAGGTAGAATTGGTACTAGCAAGGATATCAACCAAGGCACTGTACAAGCTTCAATTCATTGTCACACATGAAGTGAAATCATGCACAAGGAAAGATGTGGTGGAATTGCAACAAACAAAGAATGACAGGGACTCCATGAAATTGGTAGTCGAGTAGGTGAAGCTCGAAACAAAAGAGGAAAAACAATGCACTGATAAAATGGAATAGTGACTGACAACAGTTTATAATCGCATCCCACATAGAGCACAAGCAGAGGACAAAATCAATCTCATTGCACAAACCATTGATCAATACAGATAAGAGATTGAGGAGATAAAGGAAATAATTAATCCCACGACTCCTCCCGAGGTCTGAGAGTATAGGAAAGAAGAAGTTTCACTCTAAATAGCGGATATGGAGAACCAAGCAAGAACAATAGAAAAAACGTTTGACAGAGCCACGCATCTCTAAACAACATTGGAAGAAGACGATCAGGTCCAACAGTGGGACCAAGAAGAGGAAAGAGTCATCGTAGCCATACAAGAGCTCAAGAAAAGGAATAAAGAGATGAGAATCACAAAGAGCATGAAGTGCACCTTGGATATGAAGAATATATAGTAAGAATTAAATACTACACAGACACAGAAGCAAGCAAGACAAGAAGAACTAGAACCCCTCCAAGAGAGAGAAGTGTAGATGATTGCACATTTGGAAGAGGAAAAGAAAAACATGGCACAATCACAAAAAAAGGGCGTAATAATGATCCAGGAAGCGTTCACAACGCAATTAGTGGAGGCACTCGCAGGAAAAGTCACTCAGGTCAAGGCAAGAGGAAGGGAACTCATAGAAAAGTTCCACATCTTGGCAGAGGATGCTCAAGGAGTGCATACTGCCTAGGTGGCTTGGGACGAGCTACATGTTAGTGTTGGCGGCTTGTTGGGCGCAAGCCTATTTTGAGGAAATACCCAATTTTGGTAAGGAGAAAGGCCTAACTTTGGGGAAGAGAAGCTGGTAGGAAAAGAAACTCATGCGAGGAAAGGCCACATGCAAAGGAGGAACGCATGCAAGACACACATGAAGGAAAACCCAACCGTCTTAGGGTTAGGGTTTTGGTAAGAGAGTGTAACAGCTAATGATCTTGTAAAATAGTATAAATAAGAACCTAGGAGTTCTAGGTTGGGGTTCGAAGTTGTTCTGTTGGGATCGACTGAAATACTGATTCCATTCCACTATTGTAGTTCTGATACGATTTTGTAAGTTGTTGAGTTGTAGAAGAGTCAAGTATTTATAGCTTGAGGGTTAGATCATATGTTGAGGATCTTGGTGTGATGTAGTCGACCTCACAGATATTTTTGAACCTTTTTCATGATTGTATGGTCGGAGATATAGTGCACACAACACCGTATTTTGTTACAAACCTAATAAAAGAGCCTAAGAAGATAGATCTTTATGGATGTAGCCAAGGAGGGGGTGAACCATGGTAAAACATGTATTATGTGTGATGTTTATTGCATATTTACCTTCTATTAGTAGTTAGATTTTGAATGGATGAATTAATGGTTCAGTTAGATCTATTAGAATGCATGCATAGGCTTAAAAAATTAATTAATCTTAGGAATAATAGAGAGAATAATCAGATCAAGACATGAAGAAGATCAAATAGAATCCCAGATCCCCACTCCTTCCTATACTGCAAGCACTTGATCTTTGTAGTCACCCATAGAACTATCTCAGGTGATACTGTGCAATACAATCTGTGTGTTGTGTTTCCTCTTGGTTTACCAGGATGGCCGATAGTTTTAAAGGGTTTTGTTGGAACCCTGATCAGATTTGAACCTGGGTCATACTAAGAGTAGAAATAGAAATAGAAACCAACATCCTCCTATAAATAAAGGTCCATTGTATGTAAAAAAGAAGAAGAATCAATTTGAGTATTTCTATGTTGTTCAATTTGTATTTTAGAACCTATCTTTCTCCTAGAACTCTTTGATCATCCATAGCAAGTGTTGCACCTCTCTCCTCTTGAGAAGTTAAACTATCAATTCTTCACCATTGTATTTTCATTTTCAACCATTGTTAGAAGAGAGGAAGCTTTGTATTTGGGAACTCAAGAGCCTTCCCAAGGAGGAAGAGCGGACTCAAAATTTCCCATATTTATCCAAGGTGTTATCAATTCGAAGATCAAACTCATTTGGTAGCTATTCTGTGTGTCTCTTTCTTGCATCAATTTTAGTTGTTATATTCTTAGTTTAGTTTTATTTCTTTGTTGTTTACTTCTTGTTTTCTAGTTCGTTGATCCATTAATCAAGTAAAAAACTATTATGTTGTCTTGCTAGCCTAACTAGATAGTTAAGGGACCTCTTTTTGTTCACCCAGGTGACAAAAAGAACCCAACAAATTGGA
Source organism: Picea engelmannii (assembly GCA_009831015.1). Lineage (NCBI taxonomy): Eukaryota > Viridiplantae > Streptophyta > Pinopsida > Pinales > Pinaceae > Picea > Picea engelmannii. Next base: position 305,753 of record ML802950.1, read on the forward strand.
GACCATATTGGGGATTTGGATAAAAATCCTCCCCAATTAGGTTGTTAAATTTTTCTTTCTCACTCATTTGTATTTTTAGGGACCAAAAACGACCTATTCTCACTTTTGGAGAGAAGGATTTCATCTGACATTGAGTGAAATCATTCAAAAGTTTTGTCCCTCCATCTTCTCTGCATGCGCATGGGTTCGGGGAAAATCGTCGTGTGTTTTGTGCATATATGTGCTCTATCATAACTCTTAAAACGTGCACTTCACGCTTTGTACGTGACCATTTCTGGTTTAGCCACACACTGGTGTTATTTTTTCTAAATTTTAAGGCTTGAGAAAATCACTTGCACCAAGTAGCCTAGAGTTAGTTTATGCACTATTGTAAAATCCATTAAAAGCAGGCTTGGAGATACACTCTTGCATACATAGATTAAAACCACACCTAGACATTTAGGGAGGATAAAAAGAACCCTTGCATATTTTACTTCCTTACTTGCCACATGGATGGCCTAAATCTTAGCATGTGAATTTCATTATCTGTTTTTCTTTTACGAAGTCACCACACTAATTCGGGTATATAAATTTATTTAAGTAATCTTGGAGTATGCTCTTTCCTCGCACCCTAGTGTGATCATGGAAATCAGAAAAGAGATTTCCTAAACAAGTCTTCATGTCCCTTAAAGAAAAATCAACCAATCCCAATCTAGGATTTATCTACACAAGGTGGCAGTTTTGGGATGCACTCGCACCTCAATCATATTTTGAACGGTTGTTGGGAAATAGCACCAGTACTTCCGGGATATGCCCCCTTCACCCCTCATTATAACTGATTGTTTGTGCCTTCACTAGATTCTCCTCAAGTGGGTTTTGTCCCTAATGTCGAGTTATTTTTTGGAGGTCGAGTGTTATTGGAGAAGAAGGACGTTACATTGGATAGGACATGTGCACTTGTTATTTGATTTTTATTTCCCCACGTGGAGTTACAAAAATCCCAAAATACTTTTTACATTTTCTTGATGTATGATTTTCACCACATGATTACATGCAATTTTATGTATACATTGTTTAAAGTAATTTGAAAGCAATTTGTCCTATCATTATTCACCACTATTTTTCACACACTCACTTCTAGACTAGAATCATAGGGGAACCACAGTATCCCCACCGTTCTAGGCACTTGAGAAACTTACCCCCAATTTTAGGTGGTGTTCCTGATTTTGATGAGACATTAGCAATACCATTACATACGATTGTTAGTGCTACAATACTAGGATCCAAACTACTAGGGGCCACTTCTCTTAGAACCCATATCCAAATAAACTCACAAACAAACCCTCCACCACAAGGAGGAAGAGCCCAAAATTTCTCACAAAGTACAAGCTCCGAAGGAACGATTTCCTCTCATACCATGGCAGGACCTACCCCTGTCATGCCCTACTTGGCTTCACTCAATATCCCAAATCTAACCAAACTAACAAATGATCCCATATTGTATGACCTTGCTTGGTCAATTATGCCCACAAAGCTACCTTCCAAAATTCATAAGTTTGAAGGAAACATTGGAGAGGACCCAACCAACCATGTTATGGCCTTTCACTTGTGGTTTTCTTCCAATAGCATAATGGAATATTCCATTCATATATGGTTATTTCAGAGAACCCTCCAAGGAACTACGACCAAATGGTACATAGACAAGAAATATGGTTTCCATGCAAATTTCGATTCTCTAGCCAAAGCATTCCTTTCATTTTTTCAACTCCCTATTCATCATGACACTAGTTTAGAGATTCTATTAGAATGCAAACAAACCACCGTTGTTCGTATCTCTTACCATATTCATGAGTGACATAAACTTCGAAGCATATGCAACATGGACACCACCCCACAACAAAGGTTAGATTGGATCCTCTGATTGCTCGTTCCTACCCTTGCCAAAGATGTGGCTACAACCCTCCCCCAAACTGAATATGAATCCATAACTAAGGCGCAATAGTTTGACCTCATCTACTCCCAATCCAGATACCTATACAATGTTCTCCTAGATGCTCCTTGTCCTTTTCCCTTTGGTCAAAACAAACTTGGAACATCACATGCCACTGATGGGTTGATTTTCTCCATGACTCATATTCAACCACATGTGTAGCAGGTACCCACATATAGGACCAATATGTACTTACCACCATATGGGGGAACTCCATATTAACCTCCCCAACCACCCCCTCCACAATTCATGGCACCTCCTCTCCAAACCATGGGTGCACATGTACCCACTCCCCTTCCTCAGCCAACACCTATCCCACAATTGGTTCCCCCACCAACCATTTCATATCCACCCAGTAATAATGGATACACCTCCACTTCTTACAACCCATATGGACCCCCAAAAGGTAACCCATATTATCCCTTCCTAGGTCCTCCCCAACCTGTTGTACCCCCACACGGACAACACCAGGAAGGAGTTAATTTCATCCAACCTTCCTCTTTTCAACAAGTTCAATATTTTGAATAGTTGAATACGTCCAATCCACCTCACCAAACCAATAATAACAGGAATAAAGGAAGGAATAGGAACAAAGGCCAAGGAGGGAATATTATTGGATAAATCTGTAAGTGCAGACACAAATCGATCTCCCTAGATCCACCTGGATCTAGAACAAAACAAGACAGAATGATACTCTTTCCCTAGATTTTAACTATTGAATATACTAGGAGGCATGATTAAAGAACATACCTTATAATCGCCTCCTTTGGTCTTTGTTGCTCCTTCTTCACTCCAACGCTCTCGTACAGTCAAGATAAAAACAATACAAACCAACTGAAGTGAAGAAAGCTCAATCTATTCAACAGTTAATCTATGTATATGATCAAGGAGTTAAACACAAGTGGAATTAACTTTATGGGAAAGGGACACATTACTATATCATATTGATGGAAAGTAAAGATTACAACCTGAGCCTTGATGTTGCAAACTTCCTTTCGATGGCCCTTAGCTCTGACACACACACTTTCTCACTTGCATGAAGAAGATCAACCACCTTTGATAAACTTGCTGGAGTACCCTAGCTGCTGTAGCTTCAGTCCTTCACACAATCTTTCACTAATTCTCCAATGTCTCTCTTGCTTGTTTGCTTCTAACCTTTTCCATGAGAACTCCTTCAATATATGGGAGAGAATTAATTGGTTACTTGGATAAGAATGATCCCAAAATATCTGGGAATCCAGTACTAGGATAACCATTCGAATGCCATCTCATCCTTCTAGAAGATTCCCTTCTAGAAACTTCGAGAATTCATCTTTTTCCTTTCTTTAGAAAGTGTTCACAGGCAAGCAGTTATACACAGTGCGAACCCCTCACACTCTGGCTTAAGGCAGCCTGCGAGAATCATGCATTCTCGCAGGAAAATGTATTAGCAGCCTGCGAACCTTCCTCAAAAATGATATTTCTGGAAAGAGAAGAAAGTAACTTTTCTCATGAAAAAGTTCTAATGAAGAGCCTGAGTACACCAGTATCAATACATCATTATGATGACCAAAATCTTGTGTAACAGGGAACCCCCCTCAACAAAACCCCCAAGCGGGAGGAAGCTAGTGCTAACCCAATCAAAACCCTCAAGGGGGAAATAATAATGGCCAACCATGACAAGGTATAAATAAAAATCTTCGAACCAATTAACCTTGCACATTATCTGGTGAATATGTCCATTACACTCATCATTTCCCTCAAATCGCCGACTAAAAATGTATGAAGGATTCCATGAATCCTCAACAGTAACCCAACCCCCAAGGTCCACCATTGGGCTTCCCACTTATATACCACCACCAACACCACCGAAGGAATTACAAAATCCTATCCCACATCAAGGAGTCATTAACACTCAATCAGAAGTGGCCCAATGCCCACACCCCCATGGGAAGTTCCCTTCACCCTACTAGCCCCACACAGGAAACACCATTGATCACAATATCCTCCTCACCAATGAAGAGGAAATCCTCTTACAAACTCCCAGTCACTAATATGGTCCCACCTGATCCATGACCCACCACATTGGAAGCTTCCCATTCACCAACCAGACAACCATTGAAAAAACCTCATCCTAACATTAAATCCATTTCCCACATGCCTCATTCACCATTCGCAGGAATGTGCATATCCCCATGCCCAGGCCTCCAATAGTTACAATATTATTAACGAACTCTCTCAACCACCTACTTCCACGTTAGCTATGGAAGTCCTTTAGACATGCCCTTCTCAACGAAAGGCATTACTTTCACAATTGGGGATAGTAGATCCCACAGACACCCGTCTAATCACATTTGACTTAGAAAACAAAGAGACATGACTCCCATCTTTAGTCGCACTCCATATTCCTGTCAAAATATGGAATATCATCATCCATCGCTGCAGCATAGATGAAGGAGAATCCATTTGCATCATGTTCAAATCAATATGGAAGAGAATTAGTTCACCGAAGTTTATCCCCTCCACCATCAATCTTCGAGCTTATGATGGTCGGCCATACCAACAATAAGGCCTATACCAAAACATTCTGGTAGAAATAGGGGGAAATAAAATTCTCATCGACATAGAGTTCATTGACACCAATCTGGATTACAACATCACTTATGGCTGGAGATACACATATGCCATGCAAGCCGTGGCATCATCAATCTTTCACACCATGTTATTCCCACATAATGGGAAAATTTTCACCATCAACCAATTAACCCATTATGAATCCCACCACTCAGGACACATTGATAACATCCTACCACTTATCCTCTCTAACTCCTAACTTGTCCCAATGATAGATGTTGGACCCGAGCTATTTCAAGATCCATCCTTTATTTTGGTACATACCAAGGCTTCCCTCACCCTAACCGCACCACTGTCATTGTTTGCGTTGTCACGACCAATGGAGTAGAGATACATGAACCCTCGTCCATGGAGAGCTCATCAGAATCCACATCCATTCCTTCCTAGCCAACCCCAATACTTCCTAACAAAATCCCCATACAAACTCCTCAAGATGGAACATCAAAAATCCCAGCACCCGAGAGTCAAATCCCCATGTAGAAAATGGTCCCAGAGGCCATCACCCAAATACCCTTCTTTTACCCTCCTCAAGGAGTAACAACATACCGAGTTGTTGTTTCCCTCACCTTTCCTAATATGGTTATAGCCATACCTGTATGGTATTTATAACCCCCATCCATGGTATCTGGTTTATCACTGCAACCTCAACCTGTGGTACCCTTACCGCAAGCCATGGCCCATCCACTAAGGAAGTTAAGACAATTGGGGGCATTGGTATCACCACTGGGAACCTGACTACAGACCACAAGGGAAACACCATAACCCAACACAACATATTGAATAAGAAGGAACCTTTCCCCCTTCCACCCCCATGCGCATTATGTGCCACCATTGGACATCCAACCAACATTTTCCCTGCCTTACCTGAGTTTCGAAATCTCATTCTAAAACACGTAAGTATGCTACTACTACCCACACTAGTAGTCCCACTGGCCTCCCCAAAACCTTCTTCCTCCAAACCTCAGAGTTTTAGAAACAAACATGCTTGTGTTATATTCTCTCAATACAACCATTACACACACCACTTCCTAACCCTCCATCAATTTTGGGACACCCTCGTAGTAGTGTGCCAAACTACATTGCCTAAATCATCCCAACCCATCTCCTCGATACCAACAGTTACTGACATTCTCTATGTCTCCACCTCAGTAAATGGGCCCACCCTGCATCCTTTTACCCCTCTCTTAATCCCACCATGAGGTGAATACCTCCCACCAATCCCCCCAAACTCTCATGTAACACTGATTTACGAGATTCCCCCTCCCCCATATCATGGTACATCCAATTCATATATGGATATTTGGTTCATGACGTCTACCGATAGTACCCATTCCCCTTTCGTAGGTCCATCTACCTGAGAGTCAAATAATGATATTTAATCCTTAACACCACCATTATCCCTAAATGCCAAACCTACTACCCCCATGAGTCTCGACAACCCACTCTCGCTTGTTACAAAATCCATGTAATCCATCACCTTTCAATTAGATGAAATTTTTTTTGAGGTTCTATGCACACCAGATTACCCATGGGATGGTTTTCATCATCGATCCATTTTTATAGCACATAATTCCTTTTGGCCACCCACATATGCCCCTGACTATTCCATCGAAGCTAAATATTTCATCCCCTTTGGCCATGTAGACTGCTTCAAGAATCCAATACCTACACCTGACGCATTTGAAGAACGTAACATGGCCATTATCTCACCCAAAATAAATATCAACATCTCATTCAAACCCAATGTCGTGGAAGAAATCACCTTGGGGGCAACATGATCCTCAGAGGAAATTATAGCATACAAAGTCGTCTTCCAGGAATATCGGGATGTGTTCGCCTATTGATACACCAAAATGCCAGGGTTAGACCCAACCATTGTTGAACATTGCATTGACACTTGGCTTGATGTTGCCTCTGTTTTCCAAAAGCAATGCCCCCTTAACCCTTCCAAATCCATGGCGATGAAAGTCAAGATAGACAAACTACATACAAATTGCTTCATATACCCTATCACATACACGTCCTAGGTCTCCAATATTGTCCCTATCAATAAAAATAGGGTACCATTCAAGTTTGCACAGACTTCCGTGACCTAAACCAAGTTTGTCCCAAAGTTGAATTCCCTAATCCTTTCATCAATCAAGTCATCGATGCTTGTGTTGGTCATGAAGTCCTCTTCCTTGTGGATGGATTTTCTAGCTACAACCAAATCCAAATCCGCCAAGCAGATTAGTACAAAACTGCCTTCACAAATCCTTGTGGAACCATTTCCTATCACGTCATTCCCTTCGGTCTAAAAACTGCTAGGGAAACGTTTTAACACATAATGACATATGCCTTCCATGATCTTGCTCACATCATTCTTACCTACCTGGACAACCTCATAGATTGGTCCAACAAACGTTCCCAACACATAGAGGATCCATAAATCATATTTGAATGTTGTCGAAGGTACAATATTTGACTAAACCCACTTAAATGTTTCTTCTTCATCACCATAGACCACATGTTGGGCTTCATAGTGTCCCATCAGGGCATTACCATAGATCCCCTTAAAGTTCAGGAAAACAATGAAATTTCTCCTCCTAGTAAATTACATCAATTGCAGAGCCTCCAAGGAAAATCCAACTTCTTGTGGTGTTTTGTCCCTAACTATGCCATTCGTTCCCATGGTTTCCTATGATTACTCTGATGAAACATCCCATTTCACTGGGACCACCATGCCCAAGATTCCTTTGATTCACTTAAATATGCACTCAACAAATCCCCCTTAATCACTCCCCCATACTATGATAGGGATTACATACTATACCTATCTGGATCATAGGTTTCCATTGCTAGAGTCCTCATCCAGGTTGACAATGATCAACGCAAATATGTTATATACTACATCAACAAGAGCCTCTCAGGGCCACCACTTAGACACAACCATGAGGAGAAGCTATCTATAGTATTCATCCTCTCCATTCAAAATGTGCACCACTACATCTTGCTTCGCACCACTAAATTCATAGAAGATTCCAACCCCATTCATTACCTCTTAAGTCACTGCTAGATCAACGACAAATTCGCTTGATGGATCTTCATCCTTCAAGAATATGACCTATATTTTACCACCTCAAAGAGAAAAAAATCCCTTGTCCTCGATGAAATCCTCATATAATTTCCATCCAATTCCTATGATCCCCTCGTCAATGAGGATTTCCCTGATGAACATTTGTTGTGCATATCATCCACCAACCCATGTTACGATGATATTTTGTTCTACCTCCAAACTCAAAAATTCAGTCCCCACCTTTCTTGGGATGACCATCATCATATATGACACCAAGCCTCATAGTACCTCCTCATAGGAGATGTTCTCTATCATCACGACGTCATGACGCTCCTTTGACGATGCCTCACCCTTGAAGAAGCCAAAATTGTTCTCAATGATTTCCATAGTGGCGCACGTAGCAGTCACTTATTTGAAATTTCCACTACATAAACGATCATACAGATAGGTTATTTTTGGCCCACGTTGTTTCATGATTGCATCCATGCAATTAAGTGGTGCAAAAAATGCCAATTATACACACACAAGGCATGGGCACCCCCTACCCTCCTTCACCCAATCATCATAGCCGGCCCCTTTTGAAAATGGGCAATCGATTTCGTGACATGTAAGCCTCCATCTAGAAATGGACACAAGTACATTCTAGTCTTCATTAACTACTTCACCAAGTGGTCTAAAGCTATGCCCACATTCAACAATATAGCCCACATGACGACACACTTTTTGTTTAACCATGCCATCTCCCGCTTCAGGGTTCCTCTCCAACTAGTATCTGACCATGGAAAACACTATGAAAATGAATTATTTGTAGAACTCTTTGCCAAATTGGTGTTCACCCAAGAATTTGCCTCACCCTATTATCCACAATCTAATGGGAAAGTCAAAGTCGTCAACAAATTTCTCAAAATCATGCTTTAATGCATAGTTGACAACCACAAGACCAATTGGAATCACATTCTTTTCTCAACCCTATGGGAATATAAAAAAACTATCAAAATAAACACCAGTTTCACACCCTTTCACTTAGTGCACGACATCGTGTCCGTACTCCCCATTG
>ML802950.1:326508-362348 GCA_009831015.1 Picea engelmannii
TGGACACTGAATTTCTTTCGAATCTATCTAAGCCTAATGCATGAGAAGGAAGAGTAACAGAAGTACCTCTTAACCGACGTTTGTCCCTGCACGCTCCGAGTTGCGCTCCAATCCTTTGCTCCTCGCTGAGGTCTGTAGACAAAACAGAGTACGACCACTTCCTACTCTATTGACATTAGCTTGAAAACAGATCTATCACTGAATGATAAGTTCATGTAGCATCAGACATAAACGAGAAAGAAACAGGCCAAGCGTGTCATATTAATGAGAATAACGACAGCAGTACTTACAATCGTAGATGCGAATGCGACAGCTTCGTCAAGTCCTCTTCGTCTAACCCTTGCCTGAAAGATCCACAACCTGGATGGCAGCAGCTGTACTGATGGCTCTTCTCTAGCTGACTGCAAATTTCCTCCAAGATCATAAGTTTCACATATGTAATTCCCCCTTCCACCACTTATGAGATCATAAGTTTGGTGTAATTCTGCATTTTCCAGTCTCACCTATGAGATCATAAGTTTGACATTCTCTATTTTGTAGTCCCCTTTCACCATTAGAAAGCTTGCTTATATAGCCTTGGAGAGGCTCAACCATCTTGATATATCCTTGGGGAAGGTGAGGATTTTCCTCCTTCAGTTGAGGATCTGCCCTAGGATCATGGTTGGACTAGGGATTCGAATCCAACTACTTTCCAAGAATGAAAAGACGCTTCCCCCATTCATCTCAACATCTTAACAACTTCCCAGAATAGGTAGCGCTCCCTCAAAAGGGCCATCAGAGCATTGTAGCGCTCCCTAGTAAGCTTTAGGGGACGCTAACGCTCTCAAAATCTATAGCGCTCCCTCAAAAGGGCCAGGGGAGCGTTATAACGCTCCCTGACAGTGTATTGGGGAGCGTCGACGCTCCGAGATAGTGTAAGGGGGAGCGCTCCTCTCCAAAACTCTTGTTTTTGGGTGCTTTCAGATGGAAAAAGGTTGTTTGACTTCAGTAGATCAGTTCTCCTCCTTCAAATTAGTCATGTGAGATGTCATAAGTGCCTCCTTAGTGTCGTTATCATGGCATCATGTCTGAACATTGTTTGCGACACTTGCGAAAGCTGAAGGGAAGATGCGACACTTACGACGATTGATAGGGACAATGCGACACTTATCCAGCTGAGCAATTTTGACGTGTAACACCTAGGGCTTAAAATTTTGAAAGAAAAAACTTCGACACTTTGGAGATTTGGGATTCAAGAATTTTTCCCCCAACACCTTCCAAAATATCTGAACGCCGAACTAGCGAATTCACGGACTAATGCTCCAGAAATTCAGGCTTTGAGAGTTTTTACGACACAATACTCCAAATCCTTTGAACGTTGAATTGGTGAGTTCCTAGAGGACTCATGGATCAATGGTCCACACTTCCCCAACAACCAACAACTGTGATTTTCTCCAGAACTCCAGGCTTCAAGACATTTAGCTCTTAATTACCACTAGACTCTTGAATCGCTGAACGTCGAAGTGGCGAAGGGCAAAAAATCATGGTCCACATTTCCCCAATAATGAACATCCTGGATTAACTACGGCCTTCGAGACTTTGAGCCTTTTCATGCCAAAGAATATTTGGCTCACAATCCTCTGGATAGTCAGACTTCTGGATGCTCGTTAATCTATGGACATGTGTCCCCAACAATCAATGACGCATATTTTCTCCAGACTTCGAGACTTCGAGGATTTTGCCTCCTTTGCAATAAACACTAAAAAATTATCGGAGTGGCGAAGTATGAAGGACTTAAAGGTTTAATGCTCACACTTCTTACCTTGATCCAATGGTTGTAAGGGAGTGTGTCTTCTCCTAAACAGATCTCGTCTGTCCACCTTGAAACAAAGAGAAATTCTCTTCCTTAAGCTTCTTCACTTGAAGAAATTAGACTCGAGTGCACACCTTGTGCTTCCCTCCTGAGATTTTTCATGCTTAAAAGACTCAAACTTTGGTGCATGCCTTGCACTTCCCTCTTTGGCTTGGGACTTAAATAAGTCTCCTCTGTGCACTCATTGCGCTATCTCTCCCTTGAGCTTTTTCAATATTTAACCAAGTGTTGGCTCTGTGCACTCTTTTCACGAGTATTCTCTTTGAGATTTTATACTCTTATGATTATCGGTGCACTCCTTGTGCTTGCTCTGTGTAAACTTACACAATCTCTCCTGAGCTTCTGAACCTGTAATGGTTCAGCCTCCACACTCCTTGCATGGGAACTGTACACTCCTTGCATCCATATTTCAAAAGAGAAACAATTGTAACATATAATAACATTAAGAGTTCATTCATTCAACTTCAATATACACACACAGACAAACACAAACACAAATAACCTAACAATACCCAATGACTCAGAGATAAGAAAAATCAGAAACTTGAAAGAAAATATCCTCTTTTATATTCCTTCAACAATCATTTACAAAGATTTTAACAACCTTCATCTTCTTTCAAAAACAACCCTATATAAATCTCTTCAATAGCCTCTTTTGGGTATAGATTACATGAGGGGGATTCTCGAGCTTTCCCTCCACATTATCCTAGTGCTTTCATATCACAATTAAAGCATCATACCACTAAGATTATTACAATAAATGAGATATTACAATTTATATATGAGTCATTGTTCAAAATGAATACAATCCTATATGTATTAAAGGAAAATACATTCTTGTGGAGCACAAAAAATGGATCAAGCTTCAAGATATGTTGGGATCTTTAATTACAATACTTTCAAAATATTAAAGTGATTCTCTCTCCTTGGAATCCAAACCAATTTAGTGCATTGCGCTGGATGTTGAGTCGTCTTCCACCTGCCTCATTGAGAGACGACGATGATGCTCCTGAATCAATATCCAATCAAAGAATATATAAAGCTATGAAAGTACAAAATTCTCACCTTGGTCACCCCACTCCTCACCCGGTGGCAAGTGCATATCTATGTGGTACCATATATCAATCTCATGATACAGGAAGTCATAGAAAACCCGTGTGGTCTTCCACCAAACCCACTCAAATAGGGTTGTAATTTACTATCCTACATGACCCCGACCCTAACGCGGAAACATTTGTTCCCACCTCAATAACCTAGAATCACGCATCTGAGGTGGGTCCAAAATCACTTATGGGCATAGCAACACCACCCACTAAAAAATAAAGGCACATAAAATGGAACCAAAGGTGAAATCACCACCCATTTCCACCACACACCTGTATAAATGGGATACCATACACTCATTCATCACATGAGCCGAAGAAAAAATGTGTCCCCCCATTGCCTACTCGATGATTTCCATATGAGCACTCAAGATGGGTTGGGTTCCCAATGACCTATAAACCCGTACCACCATAACACATAAAACCTATATCTCCAAGGAGTCAATAGAGGCTATAATAAATGAACCACCACTCATCATCGTTGTCCCCGAGTATTAGTAGTTGGTTAGACCCCCCACACTCACCCCTACAGGGATCCTAGGACGTGTTGCCAACTCCACTCCCCGAAAAGGGAGTCCCATCAAAAAATAGATGTCAATATTTGTTGAGATGAAAATATCCCACCCCCACACCACAAATACCTATCGATTAGGCTGCCACATCTGCATAGTGAAGTCCAGTAGCACCTTTTGCGACCGAATGAACACACAATCAAAGAATGTCAACAACCTGGCCTAGGCTAGATTCCACCAGATGTGGGCATCCTTCCCCACCATCCTCCACAAAGACTCCCAGTCTCTCTCATGCCACTAAACTGACATCCTCTCACACGAATCCACAATCTACATCCAATCCAATATGTGTGTATTAGTTTTCATCATTTAGAACAACTCCCCAAACCAACCTAAAGAAAAAATTGTTTTCCCACGTGACTATTCCCTACACAGTCATGCACTTTTGCACATTTTTTTCCTTAACAATCGCTCACTTCAGCACGACTGATCGGCTAACAACTGCGCACATCAGCATGATTGTTCGCTTAATAGTAGTGTGTCCACCATGCAACTGAAACCTAGACACCCACACATATATGCATGATGTTTCATATAAAAGACGGGCATATGTGTATGAATTTCCTTCCAACAACCGCACACATCAACTTAATTGTTATGTCGATAGCCACACCCAACCCCCACCCTAGATTGCACGATTGAAATTCATATCACTGCGCACATGTTCACACAAGCAGTCGATATAGCTACGCACTGTGTGCGGCTATATTAATTACATTCGTGCACATATGCGTGGGAATACAAACATACCCTACATGCCCCTACTCCCTAAACCCTAAAAATACCATATGATCCTTCTTACGACCCCCAACCCCTCCACCAAATTAGACCTAACCTATGCATGAGGTTTTGATGTCTTACCTGTCTCTCTCACTTCCTGAATCTGGACTCATCTTCTCTCGAAAGGATCACCAACATCCAATATCACCTCTCATAGATCCCCACAACAAAAAGTACAAATGAGGTGGAAATGTGGGCCCCATGCCCATATATACACCCTTTTGAAAAAATTCCTTACTTCCCTTTCGAAGCATTCACGCTCTGTTTCTCGTACCTTTCACAACTTCAACATCCAGACTCCCTCATCTTCACAAAGGTAGTCTTGGTTATTGATTTAATTATGGAGCCTCGATAGCCCCTTTTGGTGCCCCAAGTGCAGTTTTGCATCACTTGTCCACATTTCATTATCAATAAACTATTATATATGTTCTATTTTCATATATGTTTCATATCATGTATTTGGTTTGTATGTGTAGGTCCTCATCAACAACATCCTCCATACCATTAGTTATGGGATCCCTTTGGCCCCTTCAGGTATATATTCCAAACTGGCATGAACTTTCACCCTCTGCTCACAGTTGCATTCTTTAATCATACGCCCTGACATCTATCCTAATTAGGATCCCCACACCTGGCTCTGTGGTACCATCACCTCCATTGCATTCTGGTACTCTCAACTGGTAGCATTCTCACATCCATGAGTTGTCCCACATATGTTTACCCCTTGTCATATTGACACTCATGTTATTATATCCATTAGGATCGGGAGTCATGGTAGTGTTACACCATTGAGAAAGCATCGCATATGTCTTCCTCATCGTCATGCTAACCACCTGATTATGTACTTCCACATCATGTTCCTGGTTACATTAGATGCACCTCTGCATCATCATTTACCCTCCATTCTCATCATCACTCCTTTTCCATTTGCAAGCGTACCCTCCATTCATCTAACCAATACAAAAACTATCCAATGGGCCCCCCACCCTCCACCAGTCTCTACTTGCACCCTCATCGGCCAAGTCATACTTCATTGGGGCACCCATTTTTGTACATGTACTCTCCATCCAATTATTTATTCATTTGGTAATTGTATAAAGCATCCTTCAATTCCTACAACTATAGTAGACTTTGGTTGTCGTAGTCGATAACATTTTTTCCTTGGCACACAACAACCCATGTAACCCTTGGTTGGGGCATTTCACTTTCCTCTCCACCTCTACAAGATATTTTTCCCCTAGTCAAAATTTTGACCATTACAGACACCCATGTCCCACAATGCTCTATTTTGACCTATATTACATCTCCTTGCAATCTCATCCATTCAACACAATTTTACCCCATATTTGGTCACCCCTCTGACACTAAGTTGTGTTTTACGGTTGCTTCCATCCATCAACACCCCCAACCAAGGGAAGTTCTTAAATTCCATAAATTCTAGACATCGTTCATGGTTATTATCCAATTCACCTTCACTACTAGACTTCCTGAGACCATTTTGATCAATCGATGTCAAGAATATCTTGGCTTCTTGCAGACACGCCTCGTTCCCTATCTACATCAACACAACATTCTAGGAAGGTGGCAATATCTTGTCTCTCATCCCACCATAAATGAGTAGTCGCATATGGAACAGAAAGAGTCCTCATTTATTTTTTATATCATTGACCCCCATAATATTCAACTCCAATAATTTTCATTTTACACTGGGTCTTACCATGCGACAATTGCAGCTTTCAGTCACAATCGAAAACCTCTAAATTTTATAGGCCATCAATTCCTATAAATGGTCCATACCTCGATTTAGAGCCAGTTTAGTAATTAGAATTGTCATCTGTTTTTTTTTACACCCACAACATCCCTACAGATATCTACGTTGTCAACAATTTCATTTACTGTTATTACTTTATTGTTTCATGACACGAGCATGGGGCATGCCCACATTGTTTGTACAAAATTTTATGTTCTGGAGAATACCTGATACAAATATATTTGTCCCCTCTCCCTCCAATGGATTGCTCTCACCGTCCCTCACTACAAAGTTCTCTCACACCTATATACAATGTTGTCATCACCAAAAAAAACGATGATGTATTCTGACTATACATATGCTCCTAACCTCACACATTAGGGGGCATATGTTATTACCAAAAAATTTCTCACCACAAACACAAACAATGGATGAAGAAACAGTCATCACAAGCACAACATACTACCAATAATTATGGAAGGATTACACTTAGTTTGGAAAGATAACAACAAAAGTATACAAAAGGGGTTCCAAAATCCCAGACGTATTCAACACTTTTAGAGCATGGACATCCACGGGGGATAACATGGCCTACAATGTGAACAATGTGCATACTATGTGGCTGACAGACAAAAAACCCTTGTGGATGTGGAAACAATGCATTGATGATTTTGGTCAGGCCTCAACCACTTCTGTGATGGAGTGGATGTCCCCCATACCCAAAATCACCCCAAAATTCTTCCTTGGGATCATTAAAAGGGATGGAAGGTACCTCAAAAGGTCTCCCATTCACATTTGAAACTAGTTTGGAAAAATCTTTCCATCATCCTATAAATAAAGGGCCATTGTATGAAAAACAAGAAGAATCAATTTGAGTATTGTTATGTTGTTCAATTTGTCTTTGCGAAACCATGTTTCTCCTAGAACTCTTTGAGAATCCATAGCAAGTGTTACACCTATCTGCTCTTCAGAAGTTCAACTATCAATTATTCACCTTTGTATTTTTATTTTCAGCCGTTATTAGAAGAGAGGAATATATGTATTTGGGGACTCAATATCCTTCCCAAGGGGGAAGAGGGGACCCATAAGTTCCCATATTTCTCCAAGGGGTTATCAATTCGAAGACCAGTCTCATTTGGTAGCTATTCCTTGTGTCTCTCTCTTGCATCAATTTTAGTTGTTACATACTTAGTTTAGCTTTATTTCTTTGTTGTTACTTCTTTTTTTCTACTTAGTTGAGCCACTAATCAAATAACAAACTGTTGTGTTGTATTTCTAGTTGAAATAGATAGTTAAGGGACCTTGTTTTGCTCACCCAAGTGACAAAAAGAACCCAACAGTAGCGCACAAGATAATACACCAAGAAACCCCATATGTAACATCTTATTTTCCTCCCTCAAACTTGCGCCTTCCTTTTCTTGAGTGAGAGATGAGTGAGTGTGTTCAAATGAGGATATGCCCTCTCTTATTTATAATCATCCATTCAATTTTAGTGGGGACAAATTCTCTTCCTGGACATGCTATTTTTACTTTATTATTATCCAGTGGAACTAACTTCTCCTCTGGGGTCTTCAATTTCACTTTAATAATTTCTTGTGGGGCCAAGTTCTCTTATGTGATCTTTTATGGTATTCAATGTGGAGAATTAGTACCAGAAGTTGAAAATTTTCTCTCATACAAAATGTAAGTTTTAAACCTTTTACATTAATGAACTGAACATAGACTAAAAAATAATTTCAATCACACATACACAAATATGTATCCTAGAAACCCAACCGAACAAACCAACAACATGTTTTAGAGCTAAACCTCTAACTCTATTCATGATACAACTTCATTGTTTACAATAAAATATATAGGATCCCACAAAATTAAAAAAAAACCTAATCCATTGACCTGTATTAGATTACAACTTTAATTCCTTAAATAGAATTAGAAAACCATAGTCTAAGATACCATGTGCCACTAAACTACCAAAGACAAAGAACCATGCTTGCAAAAGGAAAGAGAACACCCAGAAATTTGGTGAATAAACACCCCAATTGTTTTTTTCAGGTGCTCCACCCTTGAAACCCATAATATGGGGACCCATGATCATGCAACAATTATAACACATAACCAAAAAAAAACCCAATTGATAGGTCCAAAACCAAGGCTAAAAATCTAACCTACGGTAGATTTTTAATCATCAGGGTCATCGATCCAATATGAATCAATGAAACCAACCAACAAAGTATCCCCCTTGAACTGTAATATATCCCAAACTGAACCATACCTCATATATTTTGAGCTATAATTTTTTATACTTTCCATTGGATTTCATGGGGTGTTTGCATATACTAGGAAACGCGACCAACAATAAAGGAAATATCAGGATGGGTATAAGTCAAATATAAGAGGCTACCAACTATCTGATAGTATGAAGTGGCATCGACTTCAGGAGTAGTATAGGTGGAAACAAGTTTGATTCTAGAATGGAAGGGAGAAGAGGCTTATTTATAAAATTCCATGTGAAATCAACAAAGGTCACATGTATACTTACACTAGAAAAGGAAAATACCTTATTTTGCAATACTTGTAGGAGAAGGAAATAATGAAAATATTATAATTCTATCATTTCAAAATCCTTCTTGAGGATAGATTTCACAACGTTAATATTTTAGGGTCACTACCAATGAGGATAAGGTCATCAACATAAAGGAAAAGTATTATGATATGGATTTCTACTTTTTTGGTATAAACATTAGGTTTAGAATGACATCTAGAAAATTTTGTGTCAAGAATAAAGGTATCCATTTTAGCATACCAATCTCAAGGAGATTGGTTAAAACCATAAATATATAATTTCTTAAGGTGACATACAAGGCTTGATCCATGTAAATTGGTTCTTGCAGATCCCCATAAAATAAGGAAGATTTAACATCCATTTGATGGACCCCCAATCTATGTGAGGAAACAAGTGCTAGAACATGGTGGATGGAATTCATTTTGGCTAAAGGGGAAAATATTTCATTGTAGTCAATTCCTTAAATTTGAGAGAATCCATTGGAAACTAACCATGCATTATGTCTTTCAACACTTCCATATCGTGCATACTTAGTTCTATATACCCATTTGCATCTAAGAAGTTTCCTTCCTTTTGGAAGAGGTAAAATATCTCAAGTATTGTTCACCATTAACAACTGATATTCTTCATTCATTTTTGTTTCCCAATATGGATGGACAAAATAATTTTCACATATGTCTAGATTATGAGTCTCTAAAACTTAATCCAAAAGAGAGGAGGCTCATTGGAACTGTGAATATGTTCGACATTGATATCAAGGATTGCTGGCAAGATCATTTGTTATTTCTCATGTTGAATGATCCCATCTGGAGGAAGGTGAGTAGGAAGAGGTAGATTTTAATCCTCATTGTCATTATCTGAGGAATAAAATATAATAGGAATATAATATGGCACAAAAAATGAACACGGTTCACATGCTGAAGATGGCACAAATGTCAATTTGGGCTCACCGACCAAGATATTTTCATAAAATTTAACATATCTTCTAATAATTATTTCGTTGGAATGAGGTTGAAGAAGTCGGTAACCTTTAATATCTTGATAATATCTAACCAAAATACACTTATCACTTTTAGGTTGTAATGATTTCCTTTTCTAATTAGGAATGTGAGCCCATGCTTCAGTACTAGATACATGAAAGTGCTCTACATCTGGCTTAATTTTGGTCCATGCTTATTTTGATGTTATATTTTTTAAATCCTTTTTGGTAGTGTGATTTACCATTTAATTCGTATAATTGATTGCTTACACCCAATAATGAAGACTTAATCCTTTAGATTGGATCATACAATTAACCATTTCCTTTAATGTGTGATTCTTTCTCTAAATAACACCATTTTGTTGTGGTGTATATGGAACAATATATTGAATTTGAATTTCATATGTTTTCTAGTAGGTTGTAAATATTTTTCTCACATATTCACTGCCATCATCTATTCTTAACCTTTGTAGTTCATGTCCAATTTTTTTTTCTACATGAGTCTTGTAGGCCGAAAAAATGTCAAAAATCTTCATTGTTACGTTTTAAGAAGTAAACCCAAGTGTGTTTGGAGAAGTCATCGATGAAATTTAAGAATTACATTCCCTCAAAGAAATAAGGAGAAGAAAGGGGACCACACAAATAACTATGAACAATATGCAAAGGGGTCGAGGCATTCCAAGAGGCACATTTTTCAAAACTATCCTAATGATGTTTGTCGAGAACACAACCGACAAAATCACCATCAATGTAATAAATGAGAGGAAGTTGAGTCACCACATTTTGATTAAAGAGTTTTTGCAATGAGTGATAGATTATATGACCAAACCACCCATGCTAGAGTTTTCTCAAGTCGTCACTATGAGCAACAAAAACTGATTGAAAAGATGATGACCCAAATTTGTCAAATTTTTACAACTTGGTAATATCATCAACAATCATCGTGGATAGAATATGATTAGGATATTTTAAATACTTGATTACAACTTGGTGAGGTGAAAACTCTATTTCCTTACCTTCACCTAAATGAGTGATATGATATACTAATAGAAGGTTGTAGGAGATACTTGGAATACATAATACCTCGTTAAAATGACCATCATTTAACTGAAGTGTTGTAGACCTTTCAACACTAAGAGATCTATGATAGCCAACAAATATTTGTTTGGTGTTAAATTCTTTAAGAGTAGAAAAATGGCTTTGTCCTTAGCCATATGATGAGATTATGTAGAATCAATAAGCTACTCATAAGAATAAGAAGTAGTTGCTACATTGAAAAAGAAACCAGAAGCAGAAAGTGCATGTCCATGAGAATAAGAGTTAGAAGAAGACGAATCAAGATTGATGTTGTTCTTATTCATTTTTGCTTCTAAGGCCTCCATATTTTTAAAACATTTAGACTCTAGATGACCATATTGCCCTCACAAATTGCAATTATGTTTAGTCTTGTTACTTTTTTGGGGGTCCTTTGTTACCATTGGGAGTAGAAGTTGGTTGAAAGGGTTTGAGAACCTTTATTTTATTATTGATGTTGTGAGGATGCTGCTTCTTTGGATGCTTGGTTTTTCTTTTTTTTTGGGCCTCTAAGGCTTTGTTAGATGAACCTATAGTGTTGATCACTCCAAGGTGCAAGAGCTTATCTGGCTCTCTAATTAGAGAAGCACTAAAAGACTCAAGAGTGGGATATTGATAAGAATTACATAGAGCTTCTTTGGTGGCATACAAGGTAGATACAATGATATAATATGAACTACCATGCTTAGCAAGAATAACATATATGCATTGTTCATCATTCATATTTATGTTGCAGTCTTTAAGTAAAAGTCTAAGTGTTTTAAAATTAGATAAATAATCTTCGATGCAAGGGAAATCATTGGGAGTTAACGACATTAACTAGTTTTCAAGAGGGCAGGCTCAAATTGCATTGTGTTTACCAAATATGGCTTCTACAGTTTCCTAGGATTTAGATGGGTAATGAATTCCTTGAAGGTGAAACCATAAATTAGGAGAGATAAACATTTTGATTAATTCATGTGCTTCGTCATTTTCATTATGATTCCCATTTGGATTTCTTTATGGCATGAGTGGGGGCTTATTCTTTTCTAGAGATAATTGGGAAAAATCCTTTACTTCTTAGTACATCCTCCATATGGGATTTCCATGAGAATTAGTTGGTACTGATAAGAAAATATCACTTGGAGTATCCATATTAAAATATTAAGGTAATATGTATCCAAAAGCTTAAACAGATGGTCTGGATGGAATTATTTCAAAAAAATGGTCTATTTAAAAAGATGACACTGAAAACAGACTTCAAATGTGAAAGTTACACCCTTTTTAGAAATGCATAAATGCTAATCAAAGTGCCACGTGGCAGGTAGAATTTATCCAACTTGGGGATGGATGCACAATGAGGTGGATGATTAAAAAAATTCCCTTCCTTCTCTAACTTTGCTTGTAAGCTCGCTTTTATAGAATAAGTGAGAATCATTTTTACAATAAAGTTACTTTATAAATTGAAGTTTTATGTAAAAGGTAACTTAGAAAAAGAATAGTAAACTAACTTTTATAGTGATTCACTTTCATATTTTAAGTGAAATGAAACTTACAATAATGTTATGAGATAACTCAAGTTTGCATGAAGTTTTTCAAAAAGTAACTTTAAAAAAGAGAGACTTGAACTCAAGACCTTTTATTAAATGAAACTACTTTCAACCAAGTGAGCTAATGAAAAATATATATGAAATTTAATGGTGGATTGTTTTTTTTTCTTTTTTTTAACCTTGAAGTGAGTGATTTCCCGCAAAACCCTTGTTTTTCCCTACAAAAAATGTTTAACACGACCACACAAAAAAACAATAAATTCAAAATTTCAGTTTTTTTTTTTTTTTTTCGAATCTCAACAATAATGGAGTTAAATCTCGGTTAGATTAACTTGAAAATTCAAGTTTTTTCTCTCTTTATAATTTTTTGAGCTTGCATAAATCATATAGCAAAGATAAAACACACACACACAAAAAAAAAGAAAAAAAACTTTCTATTTTTATTTGTCAATATCACATAGAGTGCACATAAAAGAGCATACATAGTCTATAAAGAGTAACAAAATGGGAATAAAAATAGAAAATTGAAATATCAACTCTGTTAAAAAACGGGGGGCGGGGGGGGGTGGGCATATTTAGACATTATAACTCTGGATCTAACTAAAATGGTCATATCTTGGGAAAACATAAGCATTTTCAAGTGAAATGAAAATCATTTCCGACTAAAGTAGTGCTCCAGATGCAATGGGATAATCCTCACATCCTAGAAATGCATAGAAATATAATAACTCAAAAATGTGGAAAAGGGGTTCAATATCTCAATCAACAACGGGAGCAAGTCTTCAAACATGATCTGATACCATGATCGATAAAATAAGGTATTCCCACACATGATGGACACCTCCAATAACCATTCATACAACTATATTGAATATCAATATGTTGATATTTTTAGTGGTTAAAACCCTGAAAGAGGAAAACAATCCATGGCCACAACCTATGTGTCCACTCGAGGAAATATATTAATGCAAAAAAAGAGAGTTTCCAACAATCGATCATAAAAAATGACCCTCCATGCTCTTTAAATATAGATCATGGACCAATCGAGTGCTAAGTCATGGATCAATATAGTTTTTAATATTGAGGAGAATATGAGCCATAAAATCACTCTATGTCTAGAACTTATCATGACTATCGGATGACATAACTCCAAATGCATACTTATGCATACTAAAGAAACACACTTTTACCTAAGCACCTATTATACAAAGTTGAACTTAACTAACTCCTAAGTGTCTAAATATCCTAACAAATCTCTTCCGATACAATTATAACATTATGACATTATGTAGAATATAAGAG
The DNA here is from genome assembly GCA_009831015.1 of Picea engelmannii. Classification (NCBI taxonomy): domain Eukaryota; kingdom Viridiplantae; phylum Streptophyta; class Pinopsida; order Pinales; family Pinaceae; genus Picea; species Picea engelmannii. Next base: position 340,016 of record ML802950.1, read on the forward strand.
TTCCTAATGAAGCTCAATTTGTTAATCCTAATGATTTTCATAAGAATATGTTTTGATCACAATGTCAATTCTTTAGCTAGTATCTTGTACAAAATATTTAGTAGTATGATTTAAATCTAGTTGGTGATGAGATCATGATCCCAAGATTTGGGAGCAAACTTATAGTCCATTTTTTGTTGGGCCTACCTATATTCTTGGACCAATTTGGGCCCAACCAAATCCCAAGTGGCCTTGTAAAACATACATGGTGATCTTTTGAGGCACGAAGACATGGAATTGATGTTCTCCTTAAAAGTTGTTAACTTATTCAAATTCAACTCTATATAATACAATATATGAATATCTAGCCAAAATCTACAAGGGATTGCATTAATACAAGTATTCTCTCTTCATTCCTCAATCAATCATTGAGTCTAGAAGTCCATTTTGTAATTGCCTAAAAAATCCATCATAATGTCTTCCTAGCTCATCATACTCCCACCTGGAATTTTGAGGTTTTTCATGCATTTCATCACTTCTATAGTGACTAAATATTAGAAGAAGGACTTAAGTGGTATGCCACTTTACTAATCCAGTCCAATCCAGAATGGAATTGCATCCATCCCCAATCCTCACCCGAATCTTTGTAGATTTCTTTTCTCGTCAAAAGGGTCTTAGTTTGAATGATTTACCCTGGGACTTTTCATTATAAGGGTTTAGTTGTGTTGTAATCTATGATATCATATAATGAATCTAGTATAGTGCTACAATTTATAAATAGATTGACAAATATACAATATATGCATACAATCAAGCACATGCATAAATATTGGAGAATAAGAGACTATAGAGCCAACAACATATAGTATTTATTATATATCATTTTCCCATTACCAACCAACATATAATGTCAAATTGATGTCTTCATATATTTCTCATATGAGGAAGGATGATTATAATTTCCATAACTAACTTGGTTGACCAACTTGAGTGACTTGGATAAATACTTCAACTAGTCCATATATGTCCATTTTTTACTTATGCATACATTCATATATTACTTTGAGACTATCTCTTTGGTTTGCATATGGAACTACAACATATACCAAATCTAAAGGCCTTCTTGTCTTAAAGAATTGAAGAACATATTTGAAATTGCTTCCCAAACTACAATGACAACTAAAAATTTCTTTGTAATTTTTTTTAGAATACATAGTTCAAAACCTTTCAACTGTCTCGACTTGGTTTGGAAAAATTGGAACTATATTATATACTTCTTCTAGACTAAGAACTTATATGATGTTGAATGAGGAACATGGTTTCTTGAACTACATGCTAGTCACTACCTTTCTACAAATTATGTACAAGTTTGGTATATGTTTGGTGTATTGTTTTTCAATTTATTTTCAAAACCTACCTGGTGTCAAATCTATTCATGCTTGTATGACAATTATATTGGTATTTTATATTTTAACTAAGTGGTTGATCTTTTAGTTAATATATGATTTTTTTGTTTCTACATGTCTATGTTCTTTCTCTTCATTCAATTGTGTCATTTTTATATAAGCCTCCTGTACTTGTGTCACCATATTGTCTTTGTTCAACTGTGCTTTCTTTTCTTCCTGGAACTATTCATTCCCTTATGCCCCAAATTATTCTATTTCTTTATTTCCTTGACCGAGTTACTTGAGTAAAATGTAGGCTTACTTGGGCCATCCTAAGTGATCTTATTTCCGTGTTCTAATAATGTTACAACACCTTTATTTCCTTTCAATTTAAAATAGATATTTGTATAGTATGAAAATCCATTATCTAGTACCATGCATGTCAACTACGCTATTGTCTCCTTACTCTATAATTTTTCATATCTCTCTCCAATATTTCCATTGCCATATTATAAGACCATAGTTGTTTGGTCATGTTTTATCATTCTATTTTCTTCCAATACTATTTCATATCAACTTATAATATATAGAGTAAGCTTTGTAAGTTATCAATAGTGCCCGTCTATCTGTTAGGCCCTTTGTTTTGATGAATAGAAGTTGCATAAGTTATATTGCAGCTTAATTTTGGTGAACAAAAGTTGTGAAATATGTTGAGGATCTAGACAATAGACTAAAGGAAGAAACAAAAAGTGGTTGGAAGGACAACGCAACTTCAGTTTTGAAGAAAGAAGTTGCAACAAGATCAAGAAGAGGAAATAACTCTCAGGTTCTCAATCAGAAAAAACTAGATCAGATTATATATATGAGATCGATATGATTGTAATAGGTTAATTAAATGTTATTGAATGGATAGTGAAAGGCTAAGGATGGGCGACCAGATGAATGTAATGATATTGAGTCTAAGTCGAAGTTGAAGTCTAGTTTACTCATAGCTGTTAGTTGAGTTGAATATTGAGATCTGGGTAAGAACCAAATTGTCAATGTAATAGAGTTTTGTATTATTGTAGAGTTGGAAAGACAAAGGGACTGAGATAACCTTGTATCACACTAGTTGAGGAGTATCCTATGATTACTTGTATATGTGACTCAAGCTATGAGAAGAACATGATATATGCGAATACAATTAGAGACCCGAATTTTGAACATATCTTGTCTATTTAGTCTTCTGATTCTCTTGAATGCTACTCTATATTATATTTTATGTCTGATATGCTTAATTGCTTCCTTGTGAATGGTGAGACAACTCTGTTTCTTTATTCTTAGTTAGGAAATGTTCATAACTGCTCCAGGTTTAATCTATATTGTGCAAGACTAACCTGAATCTTGATACTTCAGAGATTTATCTAAGTATTCTCCTTACCCTTCCCTCTTTTTCTTGTCTCATTTGAGCTTCGGGTGAAACTTATTCCCTCCTGGGAAGATGAAAATTCCAACTCTCTAGACTACATCGGTACCTTTTGTTGGAAAATATAAGAGGACCCTGCTTTAATTACTTTTGCGCCAACAAAATGGTTCCGTTGTCAAGGCATGTTTTTTAAATGGGAACCCGCAAGGAGGATTATTTTGCGGATCTATAGATATGATATTTGTCAATGGTGGGAAAGAAATTGTGACGCCTTTATATGGAAGGAAGCAGAGTTGCAAAGTAAAAGCGAGGAGGCTACAAGAGATTCTATCTTTTACTTAGAAAGATCGAGTGACTAGTATGAGATATTCTAGGTCAAATTCCTAGAAGAACTATTCCATTGGATAGATCGACTACAGGAGGATTCAAAATTCCAAGAACATGTCAAGAAGACCAGTACTTGGGATACATAGAATATCACAACACTTCATCGGTTGGATCACCGGATTATGTGAGCATCCAATTTCTAGGTTAATACGACTCTGGAAGGATATATCATTGAATTCACAGCCGAGAATCACCAATATTTTTCACGGGAAGAAGAAATTTTCAAGAAAGGTGTGCACGAAAGATTGTTGAGGGAAATTCCCCTGTGGATCAAAGAATTCTTTATGGATGAGTGGATTATAACTATTCCTCGAATGAGATGGAAGTCTAAACACCTATGCTTGGGGTAGGGTAATTTTGGGGTAGGATCATGACCTAAGAAGGGGAAAGGGTTCTTTTACATATGGGGAAGATAAAGAAATGAACTCAAGAAATGAGAAAGCCTTGAGGAGAGCTGCCGTAGTTGAGAAGTGGTGGCGTGGAAAGGTAAAGAAAGCAACAAATTAGTCCGAGGTGTTGTGGAAAGAGATCGGATCAAGAGCAACAGATGAAAGAAAGAAGGAAGAGTTGAGGAAGGTAAGAAGACAAGAAATATTGTCCAGTCTAAGATTACAATAGAGAGAAGCGTAGAGAGGAAGGAGTCCCGAGGTGGGTGGATGAGAAGAAGAGCATGGAGAAGCAAGGGAAGATGAAGTAGGTCTGGACCTTGCAAGAGACCAAGAATATTCAGCCAGAATATCAGGAAACATTGGTAATCATGCCAAGAAGGATTCTCCATAGGAAGAAAATGAGACCCCCCAAATCAAAGAAACCCACCTAGAAGTTAGTGGAACCAGCCCTGAATCACTCGTCCCCCAGGTGTCCTCTATACCCGTGGTAATTTATACACCACTTACTTATGCTATTTCTATTCCATCACATCCAGTTAGTCAGTCACGATATGCAAGTGTAAAAGTTGGGAGGATATTGGGATCCCTAGGCATATCACAATCATGACCGTTAGGTTTCATTCTAATATGAACAGTGACACCCAAAATGGTTGTAAATATGGAAGGATCGATCACCCAATACCCATCTTTATGGGGAAAGGGGGATGAGGTTGTAGAGAAACATTGGTTCCTATGTGAAGCCATATGGAGATCCAGAGGGACTCTAGATGCAAATAAGTTAGTATAATTTCAGACTACCTTGAGGGGTCGTGCTCTCAAATGGTACACGAAGTCTATTGAACCAGGTGTTCAAGGAAAAGAGTTCACCCTTGCCCAATTTTGGTTGAAGTTCATCATCGAATTCAAACTACCCCAGTCAGAGAAACAAGCTCTCTTTGAGTTACGGGAGATTCAACAAAGGGAAGGAGAATCTTCTTGGGAGTAAAGTCATAAATTTAAAGATACTATTGGGAGGTTAGTGCATCCAATTCACAAACATCACCAGAGGGAATGGTAAATCCAAGGATTACTACCTCTGACAAAAATTCCTTTAACATAACAACAGATAGCCACCATAACAGACGCCTTGGAATAGTCGATGAAGATCGAAGGCATGGCAGGTTATCCAGGGAGTCTGAGGGTGACCAGGCCTCCAGTGGATGAAAATGTCTCATAACTCTAGGGACAAATATCGATGCTAACGAAGAATATTCAAGAATTAACCATACAAAGACCAGGACGACCTCAGTTTTGGTGCAAAGGATGCTACATAGAAGGGCTTCTGGAAAATGAATTTCCACGCATAATGGGAATGGGACCTCCTATAAATCCAATGTGACCCTCTCCAGGATCAATGGCAGGAGTTTCGTAAGTATCTGAGACTCCAACATTCCATGCACTAGGGATATACCATACCTTCCCAAGCACTCAAACATCTTAGCTAATTGAGTATTGTGAGATTTCTCGGACACATGGGCATGTACCGAGGCAATGTCCTATTATGCAGAAGTACACGATTGCACCAAATACAATGCATTGTGTTTTCTACACATCTATGACCCATGATACAAATCAATGTAGAGCATTGGACGTTCTTGATGATAGATTAGATCGGACAAACTTCAGAATAAACGAAACCCCCAACGACCTAGAAGAGGGAAAGGAGGTGGGGTTGGAGGTGGATTCAGAGGAGGAATAAATGGAGGAAGAGATTCAAGCCTATGTTACAACTTCAACGAACAAGGTCACTTGGCTAGAGACTATCCTCACCCAAGACGACCATGGTTCTCTCACTGTAGAAATAATGGGAACACAATCGAAGACTGCCCATAACTGATCGTGAAATGGGAATATTGGGTTCGTCAATGAGGAGCCAATATCATAAGCTCATAACTGAAAAGGGGAATCAAGGGACAACTACCTAATATCAACATCATTACTCACGGAGGATAAAAAACTAGGGAAGCCGCAAACAATCAGCCCAAAATTCAGAAAGTTGCTCCCAAGGATGATAGGTATAACCCTTTGAAACAAAATTTTTTCTTCAAATATGCAATAGAAATATTTAACAGTATCCCAAATCCAAAGATAATGGAAAATTCCCCTAAATTCTCCTCTCAACCTAAATTTGTGTAAGCCCCTGCCTCACCACTGGCACCTAGAAACTCCGCAATTCCAAGGAGACACCCTGAGCAGTCTCAAAATGTAATCAATATCTGGTTTAAATTTCTCTTTGATATCCTAGGGGATCATCAACTTACGGAGAAGTTGTGAAACACCCTATACCTAATACTGAAAAATGCAGGAACCCCTGAAGCTATAGTAAGGAGAAACCTCCCTGAGAGGAATACCCAAAGAATACAAAGAAGAAAGGTGCAAACAAGAAACTAATTTAAGTTAAAAGCCCAGTTAGATGATTTTGAAATCAAAGATGTCACGCTAGATTTGGGATGCGATGTCAACATACTACTCAGAAAGACCTGGGAAGCTTTGGAAAAACCACAGCTAGTGTATTCCCCCATCCAGTTGAGAATGGAAAACCAATACTACATTTTCCCAGTAGGAAGGATGGAAAATGTGAAAATTGATGTTGCGGGAGTTAAAACCATAGCCAATTTTGAATTAATTGAAATCATGGGAGATAAGGATCACTAGCCTTATCTACTCAGAATTTATTGGGCATATGAAAACTATTCTATCATTGGTATAAAGAGAGACACAATGATGTTTGAGGTGGATGGGATAAAAGTAGTTCAACCCTTAGATCCATGTTTAGGGCATAGATACACTGAACTAGTGGAAAACAATATGGAATAAAATTCTCTTGAACAATTATAAGCACCTTACATGACCAATTTTGCAAGGACTTCTCCTTTACAAGTAAGTACCCTTAGCTCAACATAGTCCTTCAAAGAATCAAAGAAATCAATTTTATTGACCTTTTCAAAAAGATACCAAGTCCAGTAGTATGTGATGAACATGTTCAAATGCTTTAGTCTAGTCTGAGTCTTGAATTTGATAAGATAGTTGTAGCTTGATGTAAATTTGATAAATATCTAGAGAAACCTGTGACTTAGAAGTGCTTAGAAACTTAACTATTAAAGAAACAAAAGGCAATAGAGAGATCCATGATACTACTACCTAGTCACACATGTAGCTTCTATAACCATCCACTAAAGTTGGGAAAAGTTAATATAGGGAGTGCAAATCATCCTAAGATAACTTCTATAGGATATTACTAGGATGAGAAAAATTTGAATGAACTACACATCCTATTGCGGTAATATCAGGACTTGTCTCCGAAAACATTCTCATAACTAAAAGGTATAAAAGGATCCATGGGAGAAATGAAAATCAATTTGAAACCTGGCTCAAGACCTGTGAATCACAGACCATACCTCCTTAATCCTAAAATAAAAGAGAAGGTCAAGAATGAAGTGGACAAAATGCTTGCGGTAGGACTTATTTTCCCAATCAAAGAAGCATAGTGGATTAACCCCATAGTTATCCAGCGAAAGAAAGATACATAAGATATTTGTGTGTGTGTGGACTACAAAAGTCTTAATTCTGCATGTGTGCATGATCCATTTCTAACACCTTTCAATGACGAAGTGTTAGATCAGGTTGTGGGAAAATAATCTTATTCATTTACAGACAGGTTCTCAAGATATCACAAAGTTAGAATTGTAGAGGAAGACAAGAAGAAGACCACATTAATAACTGAGTGGGGGTCATTTTCATACAACATAATTTTGTTTGGCTTTAAGAATTCCCCTGTAGTCTTCTCTCGGATTGTGATAGTAGCATTTTGAGAGTTCATCCACAATTTTGTAGAAGTCTACTTGGACGATTGGATGGTACACAACCTATTAAAGGACCATGTAGGGATACTCCGGCTAATTTTTTTATAGATTTCATGTATTAGAGATATATTTGAATCTAAGAAAGTGCATCTTTTGTGTACCACATGGTAATCTTCTAGGCCATATTGTATGCAGAGAAGGAGTCTTGGTAGAACCAGCTAAAGTTGCGGTCATTCTGAACATGCCGCATCCTACAAATGCTAAACTGTTGCGCTCTACACTGGGACATACATGATATTACTGCGGGTTTATCAGAAGATATGCAACTATCACCGCACCTCTATAAAAATTTCTAAAGAAGTCCAAACTATTTCGATGGACATGAGAGTGTGACAAAGCATTCGACATTATCAAAGAAAAACTAAGTACTTCACCTATATTGATACTTCCCAATTGGCAAATTGAATTTCATGTACATGTGGATGCATCAGGCATTGGCTTGGGAGCCATTTTAGTGCAACCAAGGGAAGGAAATATGGATCACCCTATTTATTTTTCCAGCAGAAAACTTTCGTAGGAAAAAATCAACTACACAACCACCGAAAGGGAAGGTCTAGCTATGATTTATGCATTACAAAAGTTTAGGAACTATTTGTTAGGATCTCATTTCAAGTTTTTTTCTAACCACTCTGAGTTGAAGTACCTAGTTAATAAACATGTACTTGAAGGAAGGATTTGCAGGTGGCTACTTCTCTTTCAAGAGTTTTCATTCGAAGTAGTTGTCAAACCAGGAAGATGGAATGTAGGTCCAGATCACCTTTCGAGGTTAGAGTCAGGGGAAAGTGGTGGAGTATTGGATGATCATCTCCCAGATGTGGACTTGTTCTTAATTGAGGCCATCCCAGAGTATATTGAAGACATTGTTGTCTTCCTTAGTAAAGGGACCTGCCCAGAAACTTACTCCACAACCCAAAAATGACATATGGTGGTTCACGCAACAGACTAGCAATTGATTGCGGGACAAATTCACAAATTGCGACTAGACAACATCCTCAGAATATGTGTCTTGAATCATGAAAGACAAGATATCATGTGGGAATGCCACAATGGATTTGTGGGAGAGCATGTTGGAGGTAAATCTATTGCGCATAAGATACTTCAAATCGGATTATGGTGGGATATGTTATTTAAATATGCTAAAGAATATGCTAGATCTTGTGACACCTTCCAAAGAATAGGAAAGCCATCACGCAGAGATGAATTACCCCTTCATCTAGTGAGAGCACTTCAAGCATTCAAGAAGTGGGGTTTTGACTTTATTGGACCAATCAATCCCCCTTCTAATTACTAAAAGGCCAAATGCATCATTACCGCAATATATTATCTCACAAGATGGGCTGAAGCAGAGGTAGTTCGAGACTATTCAATAGATACAACTACTAGATTCATCTTTGAAAATGTTATTACTCGGTTTGGATGCCCTAGACGTTTGACCAGTCATCAAGGTAGTCACTTTATCAACAACACTATTACAACATTGAAAACATAGTTCCTTATACAACACCCTAAGAGAAGTGCCTATCATCCACAAGCTAATGATACAGTGGAGGCATTCAATAAAATTCTAGAAAGAGGATTTACAAAAGTATGTTGGGCAAACAGGGAAGATTGAGATGACAGAGTTCCAGCAGTCTTGTGGGCTTACAGGACTACCAGGAAGAATCTACATAGGTATAGTCCATTTCAGTTGGTTTATGGGAAAGAAGTTGTTCTACCTGTAGAGTTTATCACCTCTAGTCTCTATATAGCACAAGCTACACACATGATAGATGATGAATCGGTTGTGCAGAGGATTGTAGACTTGCAAAAACATGAGGAAGCAAGATTTCCAGCATATTTTCATCACTCAATTGAGAAAGCGAGATAGAAATCTTGGCATGACAGGCACATTAAGTCCAAAATATTTACAAAGGGGATAAGGTACTACTCTATGACAACCCATATAAAAATAATCCAGCAAAGGTGCGCATGCATTGGTTGGGTCCATTTATAGTTGTGGAAATCCAACACTCTAGTGCAATGAAGCTAGCACAACTGGATGGTATCCTTCAACCAGGTTGGGTGAATGGCACCCGCATGAAACCCTACATTTGTCATGCTTGAGCCAAAGGACTATTACTTCAGCCCAAGGGAGCATGTACAATAGTTAGATTTTAATTTTCTATAATTTATTTAATTCAATTAATAATGTCAAAAAGTGCATAGTTGTGCCATGAAATATGTATGTTTTTCAGTCTAAGTGTTGCCTCTATGCAGAAAAGATTCTTTGGCCACCCAGAGTTAGAAGAGCCACCATTACATTGAATGAATTCATTAAACATGATTTGGACCCCCATTTTTGTCGTAGGGGGCCGAATCTGAACTGTATCACGACCCATGTGACATATGCTTCCCCTCTAGTCATGCCCTTTATGGTAGCTATAGTAACTCGTCGAAACATTACGTCAAGCCATAAATATGTGATACACGTATATGCCATCGATATCCCCATCCATATTCTCAACCGTTGAAATGGGAATCCCCCTCAGTTCGACCACATCCTTGTCAGTCTGTTCGATAAAATCCAAGATCACCCTATAGATCTTACCCTGTTACAGGTCTCATCGGACACCTAAGCCTAAGATTGTTTTTATGGCCTAATGACGAGGGCCTTTATGAGTGACTACATAGTTTTCCAGTTATCAATTTTATAATATCTCGTGAACTCGAGGACTGAGACTCACTGTTTGTTCTTATCTACCCTCTGGTTTTGAATTATCTGCACCCGAGCATTCTCTGAGAATTTTTTCTCTCCCCAGTCGTAACCCTAACCCCAAGTCACCAAGTTTACCAGAGCTTTAAATCTAGCATGCCGAGAGAAATAGGAGGCCAGAGTTTGGCTCCCAAATAATAAATTCGAAATGAGTCGTATGATCCTAGGATTGAGGTCATAGGCGATGTCAAGAGGAATATCGAGCAAGTAAAACTCTTGGACCTTGACTGATGGACCAATTATTGTTTCCACAGATGAATATTACCCTGTTATGGGACATCTCTCTAGATGCAATGGGAGGCATGCAATTTGTCCCAAAACTAGAATTCATCAACCTATTTAATTCCATAATTATGCACCTTGGGGATTTACCGGTCTTTGGGACCACTGGTGAGGTTGCGCGGTGCACAAAATTTCTCATCAGTCGATTGCATGACATGAGCCTATGGCTCAACTGAAGATATCTAATTCATGAAGACAACATCCACCATCTCACCAGATTATCCCTCGATGGTGAGGATGTTTCCAAAGGATTTCAAGCCTCGAGCAATCAAGGAAAGAGGAAGGGAGAAGTCATCCTATATGAGAAATTCCACACTCATAAAGGAGGGCGCACGACAAATATTGAGATGATTATTCCAGAAATGGTCTGGACAGCCTGCTATGTCATTGTGAGTAAGTTCATGCGCTTCTACTATAAGGGATAATGCACCTTATATTCTCTTTCAGTAGCAGACTTCTACACAAATGGAGTTGTGTTCAACTAATGCAACTACCTACTAGAGGAACTCCTAGTTGCTTGTGAGGAAGATCAGGAGAAAGGATGAAATTTTACATACAGATACCTATTAGTAGCATTTGAAATGTGAAAATGGGGGCCACCCACAGGAAGACAGTTGGCACCGGTAGAAAAAGGTCTCCTTTTGAAAAATTTTGAACCATGGCATGCAAGGAAGGATCAAGAGAACCTGGAGTTCAACAATGCGACCTTTTTAAAGTGGTACAATCAACTAATTGATGCAACTCATCAGTGGTGAATACCATAGGAACTATTGAATCTCAACACTCAGAACATCGCATTTGGCCTAAACTGCCACAATACCCATGTCTGGACGAGGCACACGAGGCCCAAGGAATTCTTCTCAAGCTTGCTACCTTTCTACCTTGATGAGGAAGCATTTGAAAAAGAGGTCATGTCATGGAACGAAATCAAGCACAACCATCACAAGTCAGGTATGCACTACCTTATGCCACCAAATATTTTGAAGAAAAGGGAGCAATCTGAGGAAGGAGGACCAAGTTCCATCACAACGGAGGTGAAATAGAGAGCTCAAATGACAACAAAATCATAAGAAGATGAGGAAGAGAAACCTATGGAGCGAAAGAAGAGGACATTTCCAGTATTTCCATAGCTCTAAGAACAGGCCGTGCTATTAGGGAAGGATGTCAATGAAATCCTAGCTGCTATGTTTATAATGGATGTCTCAATAAAAAAAACCCGAACATGTATTTCCCCTGTAAAGGTCTTGAACCCACAAAGAATATTCGTGGTTGTACCTCATACTAGAAAAGTCGCTCGTGCTTCCTAGACTCTAATTAACATCACATATGACCCTGATCCGGATGCCAACACATTCTCAAATGTCATTACTAAGCAGGCCCCATCGCCACCACAAGATACCACTGTTCCCTCCGAACCCACATCCCCTGAGCCAATGCAGTTGGATATCCCCGACCCTTCTGAGAACGTAGAAGAACCCATAACCTTGACCACCAAATCCTTGAGCGAGCTAGTTGCTCTAGTCATACCCATTTTGATCACTCTTCCTTGAAAAGAAAATCAACAACAAGAAATCCCCCAAGTTACTCCATAATCACAAGTTCCCATCACAATAGTCAATGTTGAGATCCCAATTCTCATAAGAGAGACTCCAAAAGTTTTGTTACATGTAGAGACAAGAACACATCTGGTTTAGACAGAACCCCAAACAACATCTGGACAGAGCCCAACATCCCTGAAAGAACAACTAGAGGTAGGACTCTAGAATTCACAGCAGTGTGCATAACTGTTACAACTTTTCCTGGAAAAGACATAGGTTCTCCCTCTACCTCCAACGGCTCTGAAGACTAGATTTGCACATCAACTGCAAGGTCCATCCCTAAGGGAAGAAGAAGTGGATATGCCCTCGGAACACTCGATGTCTAGGGGACTTTGACTACAATTTTGATTACCCATCGATGTCACTACTACATCTCACGAAATCGCTCAGTTGTCGACACTGTAGCTAGTGGGCTTAATCAGAGCCTCAACCGAGCAATTGGAGAAGAGGATCCAACAGGAAGAAAGGAAAGGTGAATTCTGGAAGGAAGAAGGACTCCTAGTGCAGACATAAAGAATGCAAGAGGAATATTTAAATATTCAGGCATAACAAAAAGTAGATAAGTTAAAGGAAAAATTAACATAAGATTCAAAAACGATCAGAAAGACAACACCTCAGCTGCCATAATCTAGCGCAACAAGTGAGCCTGTGGAATAGATCGAATTAATTTAGGTATCCTGGCTTGAGTTGTAAAAGAGAGTGGAAGATCTTGAAGTATAGTTGTGGGATAGTAAGTGATAATCCAAACTACAACCCAAGAAGTTACAAGAGAAACTGGAAAAAGTGGTTTTGGAAGGAAACAATGCAAGAGTAACCTTTCATAAAAGGACTGCAGAGTGCACAACAATTTTCAAATAGGTTAGTGATTAGATGGGAATTATTTCGAGGCACAACCAAACATTGGAGGACCTGCTCTTTAATATCCAATCGCTCAATAAAGAAGAAACCAACACCCTAGATCCGCTTGAACAACCAACAAAATTTGACAAGATCTAGCAGGCGGACAATGATCTGAATGCACTGTTTGAAGCTCAAAAAATGGCTAAGAAATAACTAAGAGAATTTTGACCCATAGTCCAGACAACTTATCTACATATGCACCTAGTGGAAGCCATAGATGAATCAGAATGGAACTCTCTAGTTGCATCCAAGAAAAAAGAATGCATTACCGACACCACCCAACAATTTGTTGTTGAAGCTTCACTACTTTCCATAAAGTGGCACGACAAAGTGGAGAACTTCCAAGAAGTTGGGAAAAGAGCCCTAGAACTAGTACCTAAGTTGGGCCCTTCGTTTGAAGAAGCCAAAGAAGAAACCAATCAAGCGGGAAGTGGAAGCAACTTAGAAACAAAAGATAAAGGTAAACAACAGGCCAATCGAGAGACCAGGGAAGAGCTGAAGATTTGACTATGGATGAGTCAAGGATTGTGGTCGGATCTTATTGGGCCCTTCATTTTGATGAATAGACGTTGTGCAAGTTATGTTGCAGCTTCATTTTGGTGAACAAAAGTTGCGCAAGCTGATGAGGATTTGGACAACGGACTAAAGGAAGAAACAAAAAGCGGTTGGAAGGACAACGCAACATCAGTTTTGAAGAAAGAAGTTGCAACAAGATCAAGAAGAGGAGAGAACTCTCAGGTTCTCAACCAACAAACCTAGATCGGATTAGATATATGAGATCGATATGATTGTAATAGGTTAATGAAATTATAATGAAGGGCTAGTGAAAGGCTAAGGATGGGTGACTAAATGAATGTAATGATATTGAGTCTAAGTCGGAGTCTAGTTTCTTCTTGATTCTTTATCATTAATTCCATAGTATCCTCAATCTACTTGTCTCACTTGTGTTTTTCTTTTTCCATGCCTTTCTCTTTTATTGTAGTTGTTCCTAGGTTTAAATTGATTTGTACCAATGTCCTAAGCTATTTGTTTATTTCCACTTAGGCCTCCAATCGTTCAATCTTGTTATACAATTCTTTGTTTTATGTTTTTGCATTGCTTTATTAAATAGTATGTCTAATGCAATTTTCTTTTTAACTTATTCAATAATTTATCTTTTTTTGAACTGCATCATTATCTCAAATTATTTTTCCATTCAAGATTCTTGTATTTTCTTCCTCTTTCTTACATTTCCTCTTGTCTTCTTTCCTAAATGCCTCCTTTCTTGTCTTCTTTCCTAAATGCCTCCTTTTCTTACTAGCTATGTAACTTCTACTTCTTCTCTTTATATAGGTGAATATAGGTAAATATCTCTTTTCTATTTAAGAAGATTTATTTTGCAAACTGGGACATAAATAATTTAGCTCTTCTAGTCCTCTTATAATTGTTTCTAAGTTAACCTTTGCCACCTCGTTATCTAATATTGGTGAAGGATTTCTTGTTTCCCTAGCTTCACCTTTTATGTGTTTAGGTTTCTTTTTAACGGGCCTAAGTGTTCATATCTTTATTAATGCAGATGAAATTGTGTATAATCTTTCTTCATTCTCCTCTTCTACTTCATTATTTCTCAATGTTATAATCACATCCTTATTTACTATTTTTAAATTTTTCTAAAACTAAAAATGGTAAAAATGGTTGAGTTTAATTTCTTCGACTCTATATAAATAGGCTTAAAAATTTTAGTCAACTTTTCAATAATACTCAACTTATATGATTTCCCATGTACTCCATCCTTATAACACCTCTTCTACTTCATTATTTCTCAATGTTATAATCACATCCTTATTTACTATTTTTAAATTTTTCTAAAACTAAAAATGGTAAAAATGGTTGAGTTTAGTTTCTTCGACTCTATAAATAGGCTTAAAAGTTTTAATCATCTTTTCAATAATACTCAACTTATATGATTTCCCAAGTACTCCATCCTTATAACACACTCTTGTAAAGTTAAATCGAATTTGAATGTACACATTGAGAAGCATCGTTCTCCTCATGCGTTTTCTAACCTTCCATCTCTTGCACCCAACCAAGTTACATTATTAAATTATTTATTAAACATAAAGATAGGGTATATTTGGCATAAGCTTTTCAAAATTTTATCATCTCAATGTCATCTATGAGAACAATATACTAATCACTTAATCCAAATTTACAAAGATCATTGATTTGATGTAACAAGGTCATAATATGTGGTTATTTATTTACCTTATAACTAATAATTTAAGATTTTAATATCAAATGACACTATTGAATTCTTTAAATTATGTAACATAAGAATATAATTAATGGAATACAAGTCTATATCATCCCATCATACCACAAGTTCAACAAAGCTAGTTTGATACATTACTTTTTTTTAGTCCTATAGTCTAATTTCAGATAACTCATAGCAATTTCATTGTTTTTTTTTTTGTAAATAAAAAGAGGTAATTCCTAATAATGATCTATTACTGTACAAAATTGATACATGTTACTGGCTTGCCACCTATTTCGCCAAACTAGTGGAAACCAAAATAGGTGGCCACCTGTTATGCTTTCAGCCAAAAATGGGTATCTGTCACTTGCCCTGCTAATTGGAAACCATAGCAGATGGAAGATGGTAGTGCTGACATAACTGTCTGTGTAAACTAAGCATACTAATAAAATATGAAAATTAAATCTAGGCAAGAAATGAACAGAGTACCAGACCAGGTTGAAAAAAAAAAAGCTCCATCACCGTGTTAGTGAGGCTCAGAGAACTGTGCAGATTTAGACATTAGAGGGGTTGTGAGAACAATGGAACCTATCATCCAGAGCACCACTATGAAGGATGCCATCATTGGGCTCGAACACGAAGTGTTGCACGCAGTTCGGGCACCTCTGCTTGGTTGGTGCATTCAAAAATTCATCGAACAACATGTCAATGCAGCTACTGATGAGCGTGTCTTGATAGACTTGGTCCACCATCTGGCTTATGATGTCAAAGATAATCTCCAGATGCTCCAGGATGAAGAGGTTGGGTGGAGTCTGGTCGCATTCCTCAACTGTGTTCAGCGGTGGAGGATCCACGGTGGGGAACTCCTCCTGAATAATCCATGTGGCACCCTTCATGCTCATCGTTGTTCCTATACTAGCCCCACTAGTGCTGGGGCGAATGTGCATATCTAGGACCGTGTGGAGGAATTCCTCTGGGAATTCCTCCTGAACAATGCCAGTGTTGGCATCCATGGTCGCCTATGTACTTGTAACAACCAAACTAGTGTTGGGGCACAAGTATTCATCTAGGACCTTGTAGAGGAGGAATTCCAGTGGAACCTGAATTGGTTCCTCTGTGAATTCCTCCTCCATGAAGGCCATTGGAGGAGTATGAGGCTGCACAATTCATTGAGTCCAAGAAATTGACAGAGCTCGCTCCAAATTATGCAGACATCTTTGAGTGGTGGCACGACTCTACCAGTCAGGACCTCACCTGGGCTTCCCTCTCTCTCTTAGCATGGCGGATCCTAGGGGGAAAAGAACCACTTGGAACAACACCAAGAGAACTGACTGTGCCAAAGACAAATTCTTGGGTAGAGCGAGGCAACAAAGCACAGAGGCAAAGTGTTGAATTCCATGGCCAAGCTGGATAGTTAACCAAGGGGAAGACATGACCTCTATGCTACCACCTGTACTGAGCATCCCACCCTTGCCATTAGTCCTCTAGGCCTCCATTACTATGATGTGGGGGAGTTGTCCTCCCTTCCTATCTAAGATTTTATGGTCGCCCTCCATCCAAGAATGGGGTGTGGGATGGCGGTCGACCATATTTATGGATGATTTCATGGTAGGGTTGTGTGGCCTCCCTTGGGCTATGTGGCATGCCATCTGAGGTAGGATAGTCTCTTCGGGTGAGATCCAGAAAACATGATAATAGCATGGTCGGTGGAGATATTTGAGAGTTCCATTAGATTATCTCTTCCTTTGAGTCCACTCCCCCATTGGCCAGACAGTCTGCAATTTTGTTGGCATCTCTTTTCACATGGGATGGGATAAGAATGAGATAAGGATGGAGGAGGTACTTGAAGTCTTCCAACATTCCTAGTAATCTACAGTTGGGTGAGATTTCTGAGGGGTGTGAACCATGCATGATTTTGGAGATGAGTTGGATGATGATCTAGGAATCCCTTTCCATTATGAGCTGGAAGCTGTTGTCACATATTGCTAACTTGACCCCCCTAAGTAGGCTCCAGAGTTATGCAACATTGTTTGTATTGAGTCCCAAATATCCTGCTACGAAGTGTATAATTCTCCCCTCATTATCTCTTAGAATCTCACCAAAACCAATGACCCCGGATTACACTTTGAAGAACCATCAAAGTTTAGTTTAACAAAACTAGGGGGGAGGGGACCAAGTTCTCGGACTACGACCAATTTTAGTAGTGCGGGTATAATTATTTATCGAATCATTGGTGAGGTTTAGCTACCAGGCCTAGAAGATGTGACATTCCATGAGATTTCACTTGAGATCCTCCTGGGTCCAGTGTTTGACTCTGATCGTTTCCCATATCAGGTTTATGATCCTTTCCTAGGTTGAGTGAGGGGGGGAGGGAATGGATCGAAAACTTATTTTATTTTGTTCTTTCCAAATTTGCCAAACTGTGAAGCTTGGTATTAGCTTCTAGATGTTGTCTAAAATTGAATTTTGATAGGAGATTTAATCCTAATTTTCAATGGTGCTTATGATGTTGGCTCAGTTCCTGTTGGAGCAATGCATTAGTTGTGCTACCATGTCCCAGATGGCCTCACTGTGGCTACAATGGTTTAGTAAGTTCTCCATTGTCTCTTCCTGTTGTTGACAGAGGGGACAGATTGAAGGGCCTACAAACCCTCATTTTTGAAGGTTTTCCCAAGTGAGTATGCGGTTTTGGAAAATTAACCAAAGAAAAATCGAGACTTTCGGCCAGAATTTTGGATTCCATATTTTTCTCCAAATGTGATCCTTCAGTTTCCCTTGGTGGTTTTGCTGGAGATGGTATGCTTCTTTGACTGAGAAGTTCCCTACTAAGGAATGGCCCCATCTAAGGATGTTTGGTCCTTCCCCAATGTGGATTTTACGATGATTTGCATAGTCCCACCAGGCCTGCAGGTCCATTTCTACTTATAGGTGTAATTCATGGGGTTCATTTTTCCATCTGCGCCAGGGGTATTGCAGAGATTTTTCCTTCCAGAGGTCCTTTACGTGTAGAGTGTCCCTTGCTTTCATTTGTTGATAGAGGGGGCTGAGATTTTCTATGGACGTTAGGGGTGGTTGTTGCTGCCAGGAGTCTTTCCAGAACATGGAGTGTTCTCCATTTCAAATATCCCAGAAAGCATGCTTCTGTATGAGTGATTTATTGCTCCAAGCTATGTTCGAGATATTTGATCCATGGATCCAATCATTAAATCTGATTAGAAGCTCCTCTTTCGTATTGGGCGTGTATTTCCGTTTCTATATTCTTGTCCATAGTTCTGTGGGTTTATTGAGTCGACGCCACTAAAGTTTATCCCCCATTACCTGATTGAGTTTTCCTGGATCTCTGAGGTCGAGTTCCCTTAATGAGTTGGGCCTGTAGATTTTATCCCATCCCACTAGTTCCCATTTTTTGTTCGGATGGTGACCATGCCACATGAAGCTACGCTGGAGGTTTCTGATAGCTCTAATGACATACTGGCGAGCTACTAGAGAGTTGTAGAGGTAAGTCGGTAGGGCTTCAAGTACATACTTTAGAAGAATCGGGTGGGATGCAAGATTAAGTGATCTAAAGGTCTAGTTACTGATCCTATTAGAGATATAAAGCGATAGGTTGTCCCAAGAAATGTTACGTGTAGCCTCTCCCTTTAGGGGACACCTAGATAATTGGAAGGAAGGGAACTCTTGGGGATGCCTAGAATTCTAGAGATGTGGTTATGAATTGCCACCTGGGTATTGAAGAAGTAGAGCTGTGACTTTCCGAGGTTTAAGGAAGTTCCTGAAGCTTTGGCAAAGTCAGTGAGGATGATCTTGAGCTTCTTAGCCTCCTAGGCAGTTGGGGTGTTCAACAAAAGGGTTTCATCGACAAATTGACTGTGGGAGGGGGATGGCTGGAGATTGTGGGGAGGTAAGCCTTTGAGAGAGACATCCTCTACTGAGGCTTTGATGTAGCGCCCCAAGCCTTCCACCATTATGACAAAAAGGAAGGAGGAGAGGGAATCCCCTCGTTGTATGCCACGGGAGGGAGAAAATGGTTTGGAGGGCACTCCGTTGACAAGGGTGGAGAAGAAGGCTAAGGAAGTGAGATGAATGAACCAAACCACCAAGAGATTATCAAATCCAAAGGCTTAAAGGAGGGAGCTCATGTATTTCCAGATTATTCTGTGAAAATCCTTAGAGAGGTCGAGCTTGATGAGCATACCTGGGGTTCTCGTTGATTTTAGCGAGTGAATGACCCCGTGAGCTAGGATGACATTGTCCATGATTTTCCTTCCCTCCACATATATTGGTTTCTCTTTGGATATGATGTATGGAAAAATCAGTTTGAGTCATAGGGTGATGACTTTAGTGATGATTTTGTAGATTACATTGCAGAGTGATATTGGTTGAAATTGCTTAGGATGCGTAACCATTTCTTCCTTTGGACTGAGAGTGAGGAAGGTGGCATTGAAGGTTGATAGAACTTGCCCCGAAGTTCTGGATTCCTCAACTACTTTCCAGACTTATTTTCGGTTCAACGACCAACAGTAGTGGAAGAAGTATGGTGTGAAGCCATCCGACCCTGGGGATTTTCCAGGGGGAATCTCTTTGACTGCTTGATCCACTTCCTCTTGTGTAATTGTCCTGGTAAGTGCTTCATGTTTTTCTTGTGTGACTAGGGAGGGGATGTGCCTTGTGATCTTAAAAATAGCGGGCCTTAGGTCTTCTATGGGCTCAGTTAGAAGATCTTTATATTAGTTTGTCAATTCCTTTTCTATGCTTGTGTGATCTTGGATGGGGTTCCCCTGGTTGTCTTCTAGTTGACTGATTTTGTTTATGTATCTTATGTACACCATGGATCTCTGGAAGAACTTGGTGTTCTTTTCTCCTTCCTTGATCCGTTATACTCTAGATTTCATCCTCTAGATTATTTCCTATTGTTCCTATCACTCTTCCAGTTCTACGCAGAGCTACCCTTCCTCCATTATTAAGGTTGTCGTTCTTTCTCCTGCAATGAATACCTTTTGCATTCCTTCCAGGCGTTGCTCAATTTCTTGTTTCCTCTGTAAAATGTTTCCAAATACATTCTTGTTCCAGCTCTTTAGTTGTGCCATGGGTTCCAAATGATTTCAAGGCCCACCGCGGCCCCATTTGACTCTGTATGAGTGGAGTTACAGGTCCTCCAACAATGCCGAAATATGTCCTTCGCTTCATCCCTGACACATTTTGTTTCTTGTAAAAGGAGAATGTATGGATTCAATACACAAATGTTGTCTCAAAAAGTCCTTTGTTTGGATCTTCCATTAAGCCCTCTTATATTCCATGTTATAATCTTCATCATGATGATTTGTGGGGTGGATGGAGATACCCTTCTGTGAGTCTCTAGATCTGCCCTGAGTTTAGCATGTAGTTCCCTACTTCCTTGATGAGTTGATGTGAGGATTTGCGACCTTGACACTTTCTTTCATGGGAGGTATGTTTGATCTTAGTGGCTGGGTCCAAGGAGATCCCCAGTCTTGAGGTGGATCTTGTGGTAGAGTCAATGCAAACTTTATGCACCTTTCTGAGTTGTTCTACTGGGATGGTTTGCAGTTCCATTCTGTTGAAGGCCTCCTCTAGTTTCTCTAGATATATATTAGCCAGATCTAGTTCATCTAGTTGCACTAAAGCATCCCCCCCATCCTTTGGCTTGTCCATAGTCTGCTAGGTTGTTGGGCTTGTTTCTTGATGATGTTCTTTGGTTGATTTCTTTTTATGTTTGGGTTTTCCCTTTTCCTTGTCCTAGTTTTCTTTTTTGTGTGGATTTCCTACCTCCTCTTCCTTCGGAAGTTGGTTGAGAATGCATAAGGAGTTTTTGGTGGGGATCTTCTGAGTGCTTTCTTGATTTTTTTTTCTAGGGGGTTTCTTTTTTTTGCGTGTAACTGTAGTATAACCATCCGTTTTCTCCCCCTCCCCTGCTTTTGGGTTTTGGGCATTCAAGGGACAGTCGCGAAAGAGGTGATGGTGCTCATGGCATTTTCTGCAGCGAAAAGGAATATGCTCATAGTCAATTTTATGATTCCAGTCTTCATCCTAATATTCTAGGGTTACTGAGCCTGATAAAGCCTTTGATATGTCCATGTAAAAACAAATTCAAGCATATAAAGTGTATTTACTTTTCTTTATGGCCTCAAATTATTTCATGTATCTTCCCACTGTTGTTCCCTATTCCCATGAGCATTTCCTCCAGCCAGAATTCCTACGGTAGAGAATATAGCCTTATCCATACCGGTGCCATGGTGAAGTCTTCTTTCTCTGGGCTGAAATGGTCCGTCGAGAACCTGAGGAATAACGTAGTAGAGTTGTAGAAATATGGCCTATTGTAAAAAATCATGTCCTTGTCTTCCAAACTATAGAGGATGATCGTGAAAAACCCCTTTGAATTGAGTTTCACTTCGTAATCTCCCTTGGGGTTCCACCAGTCTTTGATCCACCTCATGAGGTCTTGTTCAGAAGGCCATAGGCCCATAAAATTGTCGATGAGAGCATGCTCCCTCATGAACTGGGTGTGATCCCCAACCCTGGTTGAGCTAATGGTGTACCTTGGCGGTTTTTTCGATTGGGGAATGCATTTCCCTGGTTCCCATCCACGAGATGCCTTTGGATGAGACGTACTCGACTTAACTTCCATTTCTTTACTAAATCCTTGTTCCTTGGCTAAGAGTTGATCTCGCAGGTGAGGTGGTGGTTCAAAGGTAGGTCTCTTCACCCACAATCCTTCTCTGTCGTTTGCAGCTACACTTCTATAAGAGGGGAGTTTCCCCCCCCCACCCTTCTTAGTTCATCTTGTGAGATCAGTGGTGTCATCTTGGTGCATCAAAATGACCTTGGGTGCGTCAGATCCATCTGCAGGGGGGGTTTGGCGCATACAAAGACAGATCGGGGGTTTTTGCTAGGGTTTTCCAGAAGTCATCCTCTTTTATGAAAAGGTTTTTGCAACGCCATAGCAATTTCATAATTAGTCATAAAAAATATTACTAATTTAGATTAAAAAAGTAATAAATATAAAGATGGAAATGGAAATTGAATCAAATAAATAAGGATTGTGGTATCTATGTTATACATAGTTATATATATATATATATATATATATATATATATATATATAA
>ML802950.1:362370-385409 GCA_009831015.1 Picea engelmannii
TGTAGAATATGGATGATATTAAAATTATTGTTCAAGTTAAATTTAAGAAAAATCTATAATGTCATAAATAACTAGAGGATAAAAAAAAATAAGATAGTATAAAGAGAGGGTTAACCCTAATATTGAAGATCAAAAGTATCTCTCTATGTTGGACAACCCCCAAAACACCATGGCATGAAAGAATATGTCATCTTTGTGACACCAAGAAGGTTGAAGATGAAAAGCACTTTCTTCTAGAGTGTTGCCATGCATATACTCAAATTAGATTTCATACACTCTGCATATACTCATATTAGATTTTCAAAATACCCACCTTCTTAAGCTTCTCCTAATGCTTTTTGAGCATCCAAATAACATGGTAAATAAATCAAAGTAATATCTTACCTTTCTTAAGGTCATAGAATATCGTCATCACATATGTTTCATCTTTACATTTAAATTATTTTTATATACTAAATTTAATATTATTAAATATTTTTATTTTTGTTTATTAATTTTTAAATTAACTTGTACATCTATCATCTATTAATTTTTTTTTTTAAGAGACTAGAATATTATGAAAAAAATCATTTTAGTTTATTAATTTTAAATATATCATTCAAATTAAAGTCTAGCTTTTTGAATTCTTTTAATCATCTACAAAGTTTAATAAATTATATTGTTTCATAAATATTATAATGTTTTATAAATTTTTCTATAATAAATTTGAATGTTTAAATTTTAAATTAAAATAAATTTATGTCGAAGTATTTAAAGTTTGATATTTAATAAAAATAATTAAGAGTGATATTTTTTGTTTAATTTTGTTTGAAATCTTATGAGAATTGTTGAATTTGCATATTTAAGTGGTTAATTGTATTTAATACAGATTTATAGTGCCCAATTCCAATTAAAAAAAATAAAACTTAATAAGTTTAAAAATAAAAGATTATAAAAAAAATCATTTTAGTTTATTATTTTTAGATGAATTTAAATATATCATTCAAATTAAAGTGTAGCATTTTGAATTTTTTTAATCATCCACAAAGTTTAATAAATTATATTGTTTTATAAATATTATAATGTTTTCTAAATTTCTATAATAAATTTGAATTTTCAATAAATTTTAAATTAAAAAAAAAAATTATATCAAAATATTTAAAGTTTGATATTAGAATATCCAACGGTAATTTTGTTGAACGTTGACAATGGAAGGATGATTTCCTAAGTCCTTGGAACGTCGTCCATTTTGTTTTTTGCAAGCCTTTGTCTGTTCGCTGCCAGAGTGTCAGGCAATCCAATGAGCTGCTCCCTGCAGTGCCTAGGTGGCAATTGTTTTGGAGAATAAACACGGATCCGTGCCTGCATTTAGGTTCATAGGAAAGCTTGCTGATGTATAGAAAGAATTATAGCATTATGTCCTTGAGGTTCTTCTAACGACAAGCCTGCAAAGAAATACATAAGCCTGTAATCAATCAATTTGAAAAATGCTTGTTCCATCCTTGTCACCATAGTTTTACAAGTGGAATTTTTTAAGAATAAAAATTGTGTAGAGTTTTTGAAACGTTCAATTTTTTAGTGGACATTCCAGTTATCATCATAAGAAACGTCCAACTTTATTAGTGGATATTCTATTCATCATCATTAGAAAATAAACTCTATTGCAATTAAGATAAATATAGGAGAGATACTCGATCCTTGAAGTAAATATAGGAGAGAGACTCTATAGCCTAGGAGAGAGACTCTATAGCAGTTGGCATTAAGTAAAGAGGTTGTTTATAGCCTAGGAGAGAGACTCTATAGCAGTTGGCATTAAGTAAAGAGGTTGTTTATAGCCTAGGAGAGAGACTCTATAGCAGTTGGCATTAGGTAAAGAGGTTTTTGAGAATAATAATTATTCAAAATAATAAATAATAAAATATAATAAATTAAAAAATTATAATTAACAATATTACATTAAACTAAATTAATGCTATTAAAAATATTAATAAATAAAATTAAAAATAATTAATTAGGTTAAGATTTATACATTAATCTCTTTCAATGAAGTATGAGCATATTGCTCACAGACTCAACTGATTAATCAGTGATGCGGTCTTTTGCCCTACTCCTATTTGAATATTTCCTTCACAGCTGTTAAAAATAACGAAGAAATCTAAATTCTGAAAATCAGAGAACCTACTTTTCACTAAATGGAATCAGAAGAAACAGATTGCAACAGTTTTCAGGAAATGCAAGCCTGTGGGTAATAGAATTGCATGAGGATCATAAAAGGGATCTATGAGCATAAACCTTTACACAGTTTCATGCATTTTAATCCCGGCACCAACGAATGGGGAACGGTTGCTAAATAGCCACTTTGACACCGAGAAAACCAGTCCATTTAAGAACATATGATCCTGTCTCTTTCAAATTTGATCCATGTTCAGTGGAGAGAATTTGAGAAGCTCTTAATAGATTAAGTTTTCATGTTTATTCCTTTATAATTTTCTAGGGCCAACCCATTTGTAAATAGGGTATCTAGAAACAGTTAACTAGTAGTTGAACCAGGCAGTAATGAAGATACTAAGAATACTAAGAAATATTATAGATCTTAATGAGCAGGACCAGTCAATGACATAACCAAAATAATAGATTAAGTTTTCATGTTTATTCCTTTATAATTTTCTAGGCCCAACCCATTTGTAAATAGGGTATCTAGAAACAGTTAACCAGTAGTTGAACCAGGCAGTAATGAAGATACTAAGAATACTAAGAAATATTATAGACCTTAATGAGCAGGACCAGTCAATGACATAACCAAAATATAAAATG
Organism: Picea engelmannii; assembly: GCA_009831015.1. Classification (NCBI taxonomy): domain Eukaryota; kingdom Viridiplantae; phylum Streptophyta; class Pinopsida; order Pinales; family Pinaceae; genus Picea; species Picea engelmannii. Next base: position 365,164 of record ML802950.1, read on the forward strand.
CCAAAGGGTATCATTCAATGCAAACAAAACTGCAATCTTGCAATGGTAATAATCAGTGTTGTATATATCTCCGATATATAAAGGGGAGGGCCATATATTCTATGGAATATATCAGGACACAAATGTGGGGACAAATTGCTAAAATATCAGACTTGGAAAAAAAAAAAAAAGAGGTGGAAAAGTGCACATGAAACTATCACTATTTCCAGGTATGATCCAAATTTTTTTACTTTCATTTGTTTGAAGTTTGAACTTTGTTTTTCTAGAGTTAGGTTAGGGTTTGCAATGTGTCTCTTCTTGTTGTTTTTGAATGGAAGATTCAATCATTCCACATTCATCTAGCTCTCATTATTTAAGCTTTGTGTTATCATGTGTTTATTTTTCGTTTTTTTATGCCATAGGTTTAATATTTTCACCTAAACAAAATGCCTAAGGCATTGGATCTAATGTGGTATGGTGAACCAGTAGAACTTCCCAATAGTCAAATATTGACATGCAATCTTTGCCACAAAAGAATATATGGAGGAATTATCTGCTTGAAATACACCTTGCCAAAATCACTGGGTTTCATGTGGAAATATGTTTAAATAGTAGCCCGGAAATTATGTGTATTTCAAACCAATCACTCATTGATATGTCTAATAAGAGGGATGTGGCAGAGGCTCGCAAAAAAGAACTTGAACTTGCAAATAGAAACACTGGAACAAGTGCCTCTAGGGGAGACCGGACCAGTACCACAATCCCACTCCTAGAGCCCTCAACTTCTGTAGTCCGCTCATGAACCTCACCTTTCTTTGTGCCGAGGTCAACACCTTGGGCTTCTATTCGGTTATTGATTAAAAGAAAGAGAGAAAGGAAGCCAACAACCTTTTGGCCAAATGTTTTCTTTGGAGTGATATACCTTTTAACATTGTCAATGACCCCTTCTACCATTCCATGTTTGAAGTTGCTGCAATTATTGGCCCAGGGTATAGGGGCCCTTCCTATCAAGATTTGAGAGGGCGTCTCCTTCAAGGGGAAAAGGTTGATTTCACAGAAAGATTAGCTCAGCTCAGGTAACCACCGGATGCACCATGATGTCACATGGGTGGATTGATGGGAAGGGCATGCCAATTCTAAACTTCTTGGTTAATTGTCCCAAGGGGACAATGTTTATCAAAAGTGTTGATGCAAGTGCATATACAAAAGATGCAAAATTATGATGTGAGTTGTTGGATGGATTTATCTATGAGATAGGCCGACAATATGTTGTCCAATTCATCACAGACAATACTGGTAATTATGTTACTGCTGGAAGGATGCTTATGGAGAGGTATCCATCCTTGTAAGGTAGTTCTTGTGTCACCCATTAGATTGATTTGATGCTAGAGGACATGTGAAAACTTCTTTGGATCAAGGATATCATTGACTTAGCTCGGAGTGTGAATATATATATATATATATATATATAATCACACATGTGTTCTTTCACTCATGAGACAGCTCACGGAACAGAGAGTTGGTGCATCTCGTGATCACAAGTTTCGCCACCAACTTCATTTCTCTTCAGTCACTCCTCAATAGTATGTTGGAGTTACAGAGAAAGTTTATTTCTGATGAGCGGGATGCTTGTGTCTATAGAACCAAACAAGATGGGAAATCCATAGCCCAACTTGTGGGACATTTCTCGAGTGAAGTAGAAGAGGTATGTACCATTAGTGAACCTTTGGTAAAGGTTTTTTGATTGGTTGATGGTGCGAAGTCCACAATGGAGGAGGCACCTGAGTGGTTGGAAGAGGAGCATGCAAATGATTTGAGGGAGGAGGCGACAATGAAGGAGGAGGAGGAGGAGGATGATGTTCTACTTCCAGTGGATACATAGGAAGAGGAAGAGATTGATCTTCTGATGCAGTCAATGCTGCCACCACCTCCACAGAGAGCCATACCTGGAGTTGGACTTGGGTCTATTGGGACTCGGAGGAGGAAACACACTTTTTCTTCCACCTCATCCCAATCACTTAACATCTGGAGCAAGTGGAGCTTCCACTCCAAGCTCATCCCGAGTACCTCCATGACCATTGACTACTTCTAGAGGAAAAGTTGTGCCCTTTACCTGTAAAAATGGTAGAGCGGCACAACCTAGAGGGAATCAATGATTTGGATTCCTATGATCTATCATTTTCATTTTACGATGTACTATTTAGTATCTAGATGTTTCATGATGATTCATGACACATTTTTCATTTTACGATGTACTATTTAGTATCTAGATGTTTCATGATGATTCATGACACATTTATTATGATCATTTGATGTGATTTTGTATCATCCTATCACGAACATATTTCAGAATTTTGAGTTTAGTAACGATATGTGACCATTTGACATCTTATGCATCTTATTTATTAGTTGTATTTTCGTATTTATATAGTAATGTGTCTATTTGATATTGTTGTTGCTTTACATGTTCCACATTTTTCCAGATATATATACAACATTGATAATAATTAAAAAAGATAGTTAATTTTTATACACAGAAAATTTTATTGCAGAAATTATTGGATATATATAAGCATTACCTTACATAGACAATGTGTCAAGTGCATCCATTCTCGTTAATCATGGGTTTTCCACCAACATCAGCTATTCCATCCTTTTCCTTTCTGCTTCGTCCCGTCTTCTCTTTTTCTGATTTGCATATTTAATGCCGTCGTTATTAGTTTAAATGGCAGGAGTACGATTGACAACGTACTTGTTCTCTCTCTGCACTGTTATTTTCTGAGGACTACACTAACCCTACAATGAAGATTATATAACTTCCTAGCTCCATGGAGTCTCTTGTATGGGAAATGGAAGGATTTCATTGAAGAGCTCTGTGCGTACGTGTACTCTTCCCAACTGCATCTACATTTATCATATGGACACCAGTTACTCTCGGCTGGCTTCTCACCAATTAAAATAATCCCAAGAATCTCTTTTCAATTAAACCAATTTATACTGTACTTCAAAAACGATCAATTTTACATTTCTCTTGAGCTGACAACTAACCCAAACCCAAATACCACCGATCGAATTTGCCTGACAAGCATATTGACTTTTATTTGTGTTGATTATTTCTCTGTATTCTATACATACTAGTTGTCCTGTCCAATTTTCACAAGCTCGTACTAAGTTCCCTCTGTGCGTGAAACTAGGAATCGTTGGTTATATTTGCATGTAGAAAATATGAATAACCAGATGTAAAGTCGGGTATGGGCAGGTGAGTGTGTAACACTGGCATCGGATATTTTTCTTAAACATTCAGAAATTAAGATACAAATGTCTAAAATATTTTTCTGCAACCTTAGATTTAGTTAAAGTTAGAGTTCATACTTAACCTTCTACCTATGCTAAAAAAAAATGCAAAAGATTTAACTAGAAGTGATGGATTTATAAAAGATTGCAAAGGATAAAAGATTTAACTAGAAGTGATGGATTTATAAAAGATTGCAAAGGATTTATCCAGCAGTGTTTGATTTATAAAGCAATGAATCTAAAAAAAAGTTTTTTTTTCCAAACATTCATAAATTAAGATACAAATATTCAAAATCTCAAATATTTTTTTGGAAAGTTAGAGTTCATACTTAACCTTCTACCTATGCTACAAAAATGCAAAAGATTTAACTAGAAGTGATGGATTTATAAAAGATTGCAAAGGATTTATGAAGCAGTGCTTGATTTATAAAGCAATGAATCCAAAAAAAATGCTTTTCCAAACCTTCATAAATTAAGATACAAATATTTTTCTCCTATACAAATATTCAAACTCTCAAATATTTTTCTCCAAACTTTTATAGAAACCATGAAAGATTAGTTAAAGTTAGAAACCATGAAAGATTAGTTTAAGTTAGAGTTCATATTTAACCTTCTACCTATACAAAAAATTTCAAAAGATTTAGGTAGAAGTGATGGATTTATAAAAAAATTCAAAAGATTTATCAAATATTGCTTGATATAAATTTAAGCTCCTTGATATAAATAGTCATGGTTGTTTTTCTAAAGAATATGTACCCCTCAACCAAACAAAGTGTATTTTAGTTAACAAAAATATAAGTGAAGTGTAATTTAGTTAACAAAAATATAAGTGTGTAGGTTCTTATAATTAGTTATAATGTTACTTGAGCTTTTATAAATTGTGTATAAAATTTTAAAACTTTCAAATTTTTGAGTAGATAGTCCACCCATCATGAGAGACAAATAAATAATAAAAATAGTGCTTTAGTGGATAAGTGGATATTTATTAGAGCACAGTCCAAACTTGTTCATTATTTAGTGTTGACTTCACCCAAATCTACTTGAACACTTTATTTAAGCAATATCCTTCCTTCACTCCTTAAATGAAGTGAAAAAATATTACTCCAACTAAAATTCATTGCCCCATTTGATTCTTTGAAAACTTCCCTTCCACCCAAATCTCCATTGACACTTTTTTTTTTCAAATTTTCTATACTTCAATGGAGAATTGAAGTAAAAGACACCCTTCAACACATCAATGTTTTACACATGAACTCTTTTTTTAAGCTATACAACTCTCCATTAAGAGCTTTTGCTAGTGGATTTTTAGATGTAACTTATGAGGGTAGGGGTGCGGGATAATATTAAAGAAAACATATTATGTTTGTTTTCTCTAATATTATCCCCCAGCCCCACGCTTACCCTCACCCTCATATATGAGATGTAACTTATGAGGGTAGGGATCTGGCATAATATTAAAGAAAACATGTTATGTTTGTTTTCTCTAATATTACCCCCACCCTCATAAATAAAACATATTATGTTTGTTTTCTCTAATATTACCCCCCACCCCCACCCTCATAAGGGTGGATGTTTGTTTTCATTAATATTACCCCCCACCCTCATAAAGAAAATATATTATGTTTGTTTTCATTAATATTACCCGCCACCCCCACCCTCATAAGGGTGGGGGGTAATATATGAGAAAACATACATAATATGTTTTCTCATATATTACCCACACCCCCACCCTCAATATGAAGGTGGGGAGGGTGGGGGTGGGAGTGGGGGGTAATATATGAGAAAACATACATAATATGTTTTCTCTAATATTACCCCATATTAGAGAAAACATATTATGTATGTTTTCTCATATATTACCCCTCATCCCTGTATGTTTTCTCATATATTACCCCCAATCCCCACCCTCATATAGAGGGTGGGGGTTGGTGTATTGAGGGTGGGGGTCAACAATAATATATGAGAAAACATGTATTGAGGGTGGGGGTGGGGGTCGGGGGTAATATATGAGAAAACATACATAATATGTTTTCTCTAATATTACCCTCCACCCCCACCCTCATAGGGGTGGGGGGTAATATATGAGAAAACATACATAATGTGTTTTCTCTAATATTAACCCACACCCCCACCCTCATATATCTTTAAGTACCCTCATATATGGGGGTGGGGGTGGAGGGTGGACGGTAATATATCAGAAAACATACATAATATGTTTTCTCTAATATTACCCCCAACCCTCACCCTCATATATCTTGAATTACCCTTATAATATGTTTTCTCATATATTACCCCCCACCCCTTTATGTATGTTTTCTCATATATTACCTCCTACCCCCACCACCACCCTCATATATGAGGGTACTTCAAGATATATGAGGGTGAGGGTGGGGGATACTATTAGAGAAAACATACATAATATTACCCCTCATCCCCACCCTCATATATGAGGGTGAGGGTGGGGATGAGGGGTAATATATGAGAAAACATACATAATATGTTTTCTCTAATATTACCCCGCACCATCACACTCATATATCTTCTTCATTGGACTTTTAAAGGTAAATATGTTTTCTCTAATATTTACCTCCACCTACACCCTCCACCCTTCCTTATAAGTTTTATATGAGGGTGAGGGTGGGGGTGGGGGATAATATATGAGAAAACATACATAATATGTTTTCTCTAATATTACCCCCACCCTCACCCTCATATATCTTGAATTACCCTAATATATGGAGGTGGGGGTGGGGGGTAATATATGAGAAAACATACAGGGTGGGGGGTAATATATGAAAAAACATACTATGTATGTTTTCTCATATATTACCCCCCACCCCCACCCTCATATATCTTCTTCAAGGGACTTTTCAAGGTAAATATGTTTTCTCTAATATTTACCTTCACCCTCACCCTCATATATCTTCTTCAAAGGACTTTTAAAGGTAACTTGCCTTCAAGCTTAGATGTCCTTCCTTATAATTTTTATATGAGGGTGAGGGTGAGGGTGAGGGATAATATATGAGAAAACATACATAATATGTTTTCTCTAATATTACCCGCCACCCTCACCCTCATATATCTTGAAGTACCCTCATATATGAGGGTTGAGGTACGGAGTAATATATGAGAAAACATATTATGTACCCTAATAAATGAGGGTGGGGGTAGGGGGTAATATATGAGAAAACATACACAATATATGTTCTCTAATATTACCCTCTACCCTCACCCTCACATATCCTCTTCAAGAGACTTTTAAAGGTAAATATGTTTTCTCTAATATTTACCTCCACCCCCACTTTCACCCTCACCCTCACCATCACCCTCATATATCTTCTTCAAAAGACTTTTAAAGGTAACTTTTCTTCAAGCTTCCATGCCCTTCCTTATAAGTTTTACTTACTATTACAATTTTTTAAGATTTTTTTCACTTTCTCAATGAAACATTTCACTTCCCTCAAGACCCTCTTCTTCTCTTTCATGAATCAGATCTTTTAACTTTTATACCAACACCACGATACCATCCATAGAACCCTCTCCTTCTCCTTCATGACTCAACTTCTTTATCTTTTATACTGACACCTCGATACCATCTATACAACCACCATAACCCTAATTTAGATAAACACTTAGGTGCACACTACTCCTTCCTTAAATTTACAATTTGCTTCGTCCATAAATACCTTAATCAAACTATACCCACTCATATCATACATACCCTCGGTTTTTATGTTTCTGATCAACCCATCGTCAAGGATTCTAACTAGCCTCCCCTCCCCCAACCCAATAGTGTGGTTCTCACTCTTCACATGACATCAACCCTCAAACTAGGGTTCCATCTTGTTCGCATTTAGTTTTTGTTGATTGTTACCCCTACCTCCTACCCAAAAATGAATATCCCCTAGTTGATTCTCACACATGTGGTCATCAATCAATCCCCTTTCAAACCCTTTGACTCTTGCCCTCCACCCTGGCTCCTTTCCCCTATACCCTACTGCTATAGTGGGAAAACCCCTCTATGGACTACACCAAGGATCTAAAGTGTAGGCAGAGCTAACCGTATAAAGTCTCCTACTTTTAATCACTATCCCAACGTTACCCCAAAATCATACATAAAAAACAAGAGAGAGGGATCTAGTAGGCCTACCTTAAACTCCACGTCTGGTGTCTATCCCTTTGCACTTGGATGTTTCCTGACAGCAAATATCCTCCCAAGGCTAACCTGCATTCATCAAAAGACAAACAAGAAACTAAAAGCATGTATTCTACATATGGATTGATGGGTTAGACATCATAAAAAAGAAATGTAAACAAATCATATAAGTTTAAGATGTCATTTGGCAGGATGGAAAAAGTACTTCTTTATATTAATCTCACAAAAAGTCACTTACAACATGAGACCGACACTGCTCCTCGAACTTGGTCATGGGGTCCTCATCACCATGCACCAACTTCATCCACGTCTTCTTCTCCTCTGTTGTTCTCTCTTAGGGAAATGACAAGGGCTTTGCAATTGGGGCAAAGGGGGATTGATAAAATGGATAGAGTTTCTTTTCTCTTGTGATTCCCTCTTGCAATGGGACCCCAACCCCTTCTTTTATAAGCCAAAATGGATAGTAACGGTTGGGGTGACTGGTTATGGGCAGTCAAACAGTTAAGTAACGACCTGAAAACTAGTATCCTATGCAATTTTTCAGTTTTCGCGATATTCTGCGAGTGTACGCGGGCTGTAGTGGGTCAGTAGGTGTGTGTATGCATGAAGTAGTGGTTCAGGGTGCATACAACCTCAAAGAAATGGTTTTTTGAAGAGCTTGTTTAGTGATGGCTTCGAAAAGATATCAAGTTATATGGCTTGCTTCCAAGTATGCATGTTTGGTGCAATTTAGGGTTAGAACACATGCCCCCTAATGTGTGAGGTCAAAAGAGCATTTGATGGCTGAAATACATTACAAAGATTCACCACTGTATGACTTGAGTGAGCCCAGGGAACAAAGTTCAGGAGGTGCCATCTGCAAAAATAACAATTTGTCTCACCGAGGCGGGCATACCCATGCTCAGGATGAAATAAAATCATGGCTGCCAATCAAATCCACTGCAGATCCATGTCATATAACTATATAAAGTGTCACTGTGAGCAGTACACAACGGATCTACATCTTAAAAATAAAAATATATACATGTATAGTATCCATCTGCAAGAAGCCGATGATGCCCGATGGCTAGATATGAGGTCTTCAAAGCTCGATAAACAACTTCAAAATCTTCAAAACTTGGGTAGGAGTGTAATATGAGTGTACGAATTCACTACCCAGAGGTCTTAGACAGCTCATCGGGAACAGACAAGATGATCTTGATGATCAGGCATAGAACTTCATTCATTTTGAGTAAGGACTTGATTGGTCTTTCGGGGTGGCCGAACATGAGGACAAGAGACAAACTGCAGAAGGGCCGACTAAAGTTTAGTAAGAATTCCCTTGGACAAAAGAAATAAAAAGATGAGATTCAAGGAGCATGACATTGACATAAGTTCATGATGCAGGAGGCAATGCGAACTCTCCAAATATTTAGAAGGCTAACCAAATGGAGGAGGAAACAACTCTATGTAGCGAGAATAACTTCCTAAGGTCATATTGAATCCTAGAGCTTGACGAACAAACATAAGGATGTGATTTATCCAAGGCCGACTCATTGTGTTGTCAACAAAAAGAAAATACTTTTCCCTTCCTCTTTTTGGGGTATATTTGATTTTTTTGTCTTTTTCAATAATTGTGAAAAGTTTTGAAAAAGAATAAAGAATGCTACATTACAAAGAAGGATCGAGTGTCATAGACATACTAATTCCAAGTGCAAGAAACACATTGATGCCCAGAGCAAGGGGACATATGCAGGAAAAGGGCACTCGGGAAAAATCCTCCATGGGTCAAGGTGTCAAGATGCAGAGGCAAAGTGCTACAAGGATTGGGTATGAGGCATGCTTTAGATGGCTAAGTTGAGAGAAACATGGATTCAGCATTATGCCAAAGACACAGGGATGCAAATGCGACTAATAAGACAAAATGATAACGTCCTTCGATGTAATTTTTAATGAGCCAAGAGAAGGTAAGCTCAACGATTTTTCATTTTTAGAGAGTCTGAAAGAGCATAAAAGGAGACTCCACTGGGGTACGTTTTTCGAAGGTAGTCTAGTCGGCTCGAAAAAGGGGTAAACTAGCACTGAAAATACGTCTATTCAAAACCATTTTAATGAGTGTGACAAAGACAAGATCACTCGACAATCTTTTCATATTTAAGGAGTCTGAAAAGAGCTTAACTATGGACTCCATAAGGGATGTCTTCTGGACCAATTTAACGAGTGTGAAGAAACAAGGTCACTCGGCTATCTTTTCAATTTTAGATATTCTGAAAAGAGCTTAACTATGAACTATGTGGGGGTTCCTTTTTCATAATTTTAGTCCCTCAGGCCTGAAAAAGGGTTAAATCTATACCTGAGAATACTCTTCTAGAGAACCGAGGCTCCTAGAGTATACCTTTGTTCATACTTTTGACCATTGAAACTAAAAAAGGGGTAAACTACCGCCGGACATACGTGGCTTCAAATTTCATTTTAGCGAGCGTGAAGGGAAACAAGATCACTCGACAATATTTTCATGTTTAGAGGGTCTGAAAAGGGCTTAAAAGAAGACACATTGTGTTTTGGGAGTCCCGAGGGTGAGGGAAAGAGTGATAATGAAACATGCAAATGAGGCTCAAACTCATAATCAGGAAAAACTAATAAGGACTCCTGAGCCTATAGTCATTAGTGACAGCATGGAAACCAAAATGCAACCAGGATCTACCTAGGGAATCCATGTGAAGGTAGGCGCTACCACTAAATCACGACATTTTTAGAGCAAGAGTGAGGGTTTTTTGTCACAATTCGGTGGGATTGATCCTATGGAAAAGAGAAAAAGACAACGAGGTGCAACAAGTGGAGGTGGAATCCTATCTTACATGCACAAAGTTGAAAAAATGACTTTTTACCAAAAGACCTTTAAAACTGACCCATATCTCAAAAAAAATCTCAATACCCAAAGTAACACTTATCGTAACATCCCCTGAGAAACTCAAGAACCATAGTAAATGATTTTCAAGATAGAAAAAATGGCAAAAGGGTCCAAAAAATGACAAAAACAGGCCAAAAAAGTCTATAAATAGAAAGTTGGCAGCTCATTATCACCATTGAAATTTGAGAATTGACCAAAAGTCAAAAAACACCCCTTTGCCGAAATAGTTGATTCTGGTAGCTTCAGTGGATGAAACAAACTTCTGTTTGGACCAAGTAAGTACATACTAACCTCTCTTTCATTTCCATCTTTCATTTTTGCATTTATTTTTGTTTTTTTGGGGGGGTGCTGACCTTTAAAGAGGTTGGTCCTGCATGTACACGGGTTGTCCAAGCACAACCCATGTGTACACACGGGCAGAAGATAATTCTCCCACGTGTACACGCTACTTTCCCCAAGACAACCCGCGTACACCCTTCAATAAGTGGGAAAAATTGAAAATGCAAGAGTTAACTCTCCATTGATTTGTTTTTGAAGGATGTATGTGCATTGGAGAGAGAGGGAGCATGAGGAAATTGATTTTTTTGTCTCCAAGGACCCTGCTGCTATCGTTGTTTTGTCACAATGCGGGTTGTTAAAGTTATTCCAGTGTCCGTTTATGAGGGTACAACCCAGTTTGCTAAATGCATTGATAGATTACTGGCATCCTGACGCAGAGGCATTCATGGTCAAGGGGAAGTCATTGACTCCAATGACTGAGGACATTTACTTCCTGACTAATCTTTCAAGGAGAGGGGATCTAGTCAACTTGCACACTTTTCCCCTCGGGACGCACAACATCGAGGAGTTGATTGGACTCCATTACGAGGTTGCTACTGAGAAAGTAGGTTCTCAGGTGCCTATACATAAGATCAACAACCTATCACACAAAGTGATAGTTCTACTTATTGGGTAGATCACCAGATCCGCAACTTTACATCTCCTAGGTGCACATGCATTGTGCGGTATAGTGCTTAAATGCACAAATTTTTGACTGGAGTGCCACCATGCTGGATTGTATGAAGAGACAACTAGCAGAGTGTTGGATACGGGAGCACTGAAAATTTGGGCTTAGGACCGTTTTGTGTTCCTTTTTCTTCGAGAGGGTACCCAGTCTCAGTCCTCGAGAGACTATACGAGGGCACACAACCTCTCTCCTAGTGCTATGCATATGGGAAGCACTGTTGCCGTGACAGGGGGGAGGGAGGACCATCGAGTCTTTCGATGACAAGTTTTTGACTGGTGGGCATGACAGATTCCGATAATAGAGGACTACCCCTATGCTGGGATCAGTTTTTCTAGGGATCCTGACATGCCTTTACCTCCTGGAGTGGAGTGAGGAGAAATGGGTAAGTTTTCTTTTCAAAATTATTTAATTTTTATGTCTTTTATATATATATCATTTTTTTGTATATTAGAGTATCTGACACTTATGTATCTGTTATGTACAAATGTGGGACTAGTGCATCTAGTAGACTTCTCGAGGACTAGGCGACGTCCTCGACCAGAGGCAGGACCAGCTGGAGCTGTTGGACCAATAACGAAAGCAGGGGGGCCTCCAGCTAGAGAGGCTGAGAGAGTATTGAGATGGGTAGAGTGGAACCTTACCACGCTCACTCGTACAGTCCCTATGGTGGAGATCAAGGATCTCACACTGTTGATGCAACCTCATGTAGTTGGGGTGCCACGGACTTGGGTTCAGATCTTTCGGCGTTTGGAGAATGTTGTTTTTCACTATGGCAGGGCCAACAGGCCCCTCCCTTAGCTAGGATAGACTACTTACGTGTCGAGAGAACGTTTTGTATAGTTTTGAGGGCATAAGCCCCATGACTCTGACTGGACATATTTTTGAGGCGCTTGCGCCCACCCATGTACTCTGATATTTTTTGATATATATATGGATATTTTTCATCTTTTCATGTCTTATGGATTACATCTATTTTACAAATGTATTTACATGTGCGTGTGTGTGCTTTTTCTTACATGTGTGCAATATGCCAATCTAATACATGATTAGCTAGGGTATATGTGATTTGATTCAATATCCTAGGAACATGGATATACATAATGTAATCAAAGCTTCGTTCTAAGAGATGTACCCTAAGGAACCATCAGTGTAGTGTAGGATCGTAAATGCAGTAAACCCCATTTAACGGACACACAACCAACTGAGCATCTAAGTAGACCCAAAGGTGAGAGATACCATGCGATAAAGCATCACGAAGAAACTCTAAGACTGCGTTGTATTCGATGACATTGTTTGTGGAGTCACCTAAACATATACCTCCTGAAGATAGAAACTGGCCTTGAGGTGTGAAAATCACCCAAGATTTGGAATCAAGCCTCCAAGTGTGCCGTCTAGTGCCATCCGCGAACCCAACGAACATCTCTGATTCACTTGACATATGTCACAGTGAAAAAGATGAATTCAAAAATGACACGTCCATGAAACAAAAAGATGGAAACTAAAAAGAGAATGTAGAGGACTATACATATGTTATAAGAAGTCACCCAAGGTGACCCACCTATGAGTAATACTTCTTGAGGTAGAGCCCATTTCTAGGCTCCACCAAAGAATTTTCCTCAAAGTCCACCAGATGATAAGTGCCCTTCTTTAGAACCTCCTTCATGATGAAAGGTCTGAACCACATGGGTTTGAACTTGCTTTCCCCCAGGGGATCCTTATCTCGGTCATGGTCTTGGACAAGGTCGCCTTCAAAGAAAATTCGAGGACGGATGGACCGATCATACTGACACTTGAATTTTTGTTTATGAGCCTCGTTAGCCAAGGCTACATCCCGACACTACTCATCGAGTTGCTCAATATATAATAAACGCTCTTCAAGTGGTGAAGTGTCTGGAAATAAATGTACTACCAACTTTAGAGAGGGGGTCTGGCACTCTATAGGCAAGACTGCTTCCATCTCATAAATGAGTTGAAAGGGTGAGAAACTGGTTGCAGTCTTAACAAATGTTTGGTAGGCCCATAATACCAAGTACAACATCAAATGCCAATTTGACCAGGTCGAATTGATCATTCGCTGTAAAATAGTATTAAGGGTTTTACTCACATCTTCCACCTGATCATTTGCTTGTGGGTAGTAGGGTGATGAATGTTCTTGCCTCGACCTAAGATTTGATGTTAACTTGGACATAATTTTGTTCTGAAAGTGACTTCCATGGTCAGTGATAATCTCTCTCGGGACATCTAACCTTGCTATTATCTGGTTAAAAAAAAGAGAGTTGTGGTCTCGCCATCATATTTAAACGTTGGCATAGCTTTGACCCACTTCATGAAGTAGTCTACTACTACGATGATATAATGGTTCCCCCTCACGGAAGGAGGGTTGCATGTAGTGTAATCAATCCCCCAGTTTGTGAAGGGACCAACTGTGATGGCGGGAAACATGGGAGTAGGGTGTGCCCTCATCTTCTGAGAGAAGATCTGACACGAGTGGCACTTTTTTGACCGATTCAATAAAATCTTTGATTAATTTTGGCCAAAAGTAACCAGCTCGTAGAATATTTTGGGTTGTTTCCAACCCAAACAAATGACTGCCACATGCTCCAGTGTGGCAATTGTTAAGCACGATTTTCACTTCTTCATGAATGAGACACCGGTGAAGGATGCAATCTACACCTCGACGATACAGAGTGTCATCGAGTATGAGATAGTTCTTGGCCTGATGGCATATACAATGACACTCATCATGAGAAGTAGAGGTAGGGCACTTCAAAGTTAGGAGATATACTAGTATATCTTTGTACCAGGGGTCTGAAGATGCAATCAGAAACATGTCACCTTTGATAGGCGACTCTTCGGGTATAACATCACCTGATCCGACAGAGAGTTCCGAAATGAGTTCCGCAAAGACCAACAAATTTTTGGATTTCACTGAAACAAAATCCAAATCGAATTACTGGAGGATAAATATCCATCTACTGATCTTTCTTCCAATTACACGTCATGTCAGGACCTATTGAAACAGATTCACAATGACAATGATGGTGGTCTTGCAAAACAAGATATAATGATGAAACCGTTGGACAGCATGCACTGTTGCTAATGCAATTTTTTCAATATGGCAATAATTGAGTTCCGGTCCAACTAGGCCTTGGCTTAGGTAATAAATCACATATTCTGAAGGAAAATCATCCTCCTGAACCAAGACCATACCGATGGTTGATTCCGTAGTGGCAAAATACAATAAGAAATCTTTATTATAATTGGGTGGTCATAGCAGAGGGGTAGACGTGAGGGCGCATTTCAACGCTTTGAAAGAGAGTTGAGCGGCTTCATCCCAATGAAAAGGAACGTCCTTATTTAGTAAACACATAAAACCCTTTGTGATCTCGGAATATTTTGCGATGAAATGCCATAAAAAGTTATCTTTTCCCTGTAGACTCTGAAGCTGAGGGACTATGCACGGGGGAGGCAACTGAACTATTGCCTCAACCTTTAGAGGATCAACCAGGATCCCTATTGTTGAAACTATGAAACCTAGCATACGACCCAATGTTATGCAAAAACTACATTTGTTTGGATTCAAGTGGATCTGGTAGTAGCAACATCGCTCAAAGATAAGTCGAAGGTGTGTGGTATGATCATCTCTCTTGCAAGATTGTGACGCTAAATCATCAAGATAAGCCTCGACTATGTGTTTGATATCGTGGAAAGAAAAATACATGGCTCGCGAAAAGGTAGCTCCAACATTTTTCATACCAAAAGGCATCTTCTGATAAGTGAATGTACCCCACAGACATATGAAAGAGGTTTTATGTTGGTATTTGGGATTCATTTGTATCTGATTATATGCCGAAAAACCATCCATGAAATAAAAGGCTTTGCAACCTGCGCATTCATCAACTATCTAGTTAATAAATGGTGTGGGGAAATTATCCTTTGGACAGGCCTTGTTCAAATCATGGAAGTTCGTACATATGTGAATCATACCCTATTTTTTGTTGAGTGGAACGAGATTTGACACCCATTGAGTCAATTGGACAGGGTAGATGAAACCAGCTTGGAGTAGTTTATCTACTTCAACATTAATAACTATTACTTTCCTAGGATTGACTAGATGAAGCTTCTGCCAGACCGGATTAGCATCAGGATGTGTCATGATTTCATTTTCAATGATTCTTGGATCTATGCCTGACATTTCCTCGTAAGACCAGGAAAACACGTCGTGGAATTCTTTAAACAAATCTGTGTAGATTTGAATCTCCTTGGGGGAGTAGTCCGCTCCAACAAAGATATTCTCCAGAGCGCCAAGGGTTCTGGAGATATCAATAGGTATCATTTGAGAAATGGTTTCCATATTTCCTTCAGTGTAAACAACGTGTGTAGCCAAAGGATTGATAGGACAAGCCTTATCTCCAGTCATAATCAGAGTGAATTCACCTGCTTCAATTCTTCTTAACTCTGGGAGTAAGTAAGATCTATGATGAAGATCATCCCAGGGTCTGTCCAAACTAGTCATTACCTCAATAATCACCTCTTCTGAGGGAAATACTAAGTCTAAAGAATCAGTATCGACGAGGGAACCTTGAGCCCAAATAGGCTCGAGAACCAGATCTAACTCCTATGTGGGAGTCTGGTCGGGGTTGGTGGAAGATTGATGGACTATAGAGTATACAACTTCTAATGTGGAGAAAGGCATGGCCATGCCATGGTGTCTTGTCAGTTCCATTGTAGCTTACGGGGAAGGAAGAGTCCAAAGATCGTTAAAGTAATTCATGCAAAATGACGAGATTTGAAAGATTTCGGCCCTGGGCTAGTCGGGGACAGCTAATATGCAGTGGACATTGCCATTCGAAGGCATGTAATCGAACGTACCCATCAAAGGTGGGCACAAACCAACCCCTACATTGACTATGTCGGGTTGAGGGTTATCAATCATTGAGACCGTGGATACCCCCGATGAAGGGTCAGGATGGGAAAAGGATAACTGATCAATGAACATGATCCGACCCTCGTGTGGAAAAAACAAGACCCGGAAAAATGTCGTGACCACTGCTTGCATAGAATAGGTCCAACTCCTTCCTAACAGGAGATTGTAGTCGAGAGACACATCAACCACTTCAACCTCGACGCACACGGTCTTCCCCCCTAATTGCACTGGGAAAGAAGGGATGATTCCATGTGGTCAGAATGAACGCCCATCGAAATCGCTAAGAATAGTAGCTGAAGGAGACAAAAATGGGTTGGCCAATGGCCTTCCAACACGCCAAATACATCATGCATGTCGAGGCATTCTCATCAACCACCGTGAGGAAAATGTTCCGAGTAAAAATTTTCGTGGTGTAAGCCACTAATGTCTGAAATGCTACGTGGTAAGGAAGACAATGTTTTAAGTCGGTTGTATCAAGCATGATCGTTCCCAGATTACAATTCTTAGCAGATCCTAAGTCAGCTAACAAAGGATTTCTCTGGGAAGGGAAGCTCTGGAGGACTTCCAAAGTAGACATCGCACAAGGGGTTTGTGACAAATCCTCCACCATAGAGTAGTTATGGGCGACCCTTGAGTTTGGGTTGTGGGAAGCATTCTTGGACGCACCATTGGGGATGTGTGTAATTGTTTCTCCCAACGTCTTCTCTATCTAGAGAGGAAGAGGTGGGTTTTCAGATTCTTTACTCTTCTCAAAGGTTCTTGGAATTCGGTAGTCGCGTGTCCTAGTCATTATGTCAATGCTACCTTTCATCATGTATACATTCATGGATGAAGGATTACTCGCAGATGGAGGGGGTCTCTGATTGCCCCCTTCCACGCTCGAAGAGGCTTGAGTCAACTGTTTCCCATGTGGAAATGGATTCGTTAACATGACAGGTTGTTTTTGTGCCAATAACTTATGGGCCTCCGCAAGCTGAGGGCACTACTGAGTTGGGTGGTATTCCTTCCAAAGATTACATGGATACTTTGACTTCTTATTTTCAGTGTTACACCTACCAGCATTATCAGTAGGTTTCTTATCTTCCTTACCCATCTTTTGTTGTTTCTTCTTTCCTTCAAGCTACAGGGTAGCCTTCGGGTTTGTTGATTGCACATTGTGTACATCCGAATTTTGGGTAGGGGGAACAACTGAACCAATGGTCTGGTTGGCCACTGTCTGTTGTATCGACAATTACTACAATTGATTTGATAGCTGATAAACGATATTCCTTTGCACTAAACCAACAATACCATCGACATGTGGTCTAGATCTCTATATGGTCTTGTCAATCATTGACTATGGTGAATCTAGCAAAACTCTGTAAAGTAAACCAGATTGATAGTAAATCAGCTCTATCTGTTGAGCTCTAATTATCACTTCTTGCTCTGAAAATACCCCCAAGGTTGTGATGTATTTAGATAAATAGGGTACCAAAGACTTAAGGAACCACTCAAGCAAGAATGTTGGTGGGACTGGCACTTTTATCAAACTCTTCCGGTGTCTCCATTCTCATATGTGATCGGATATATGGTCGTCTTTTGTCTGCTCAAAGTTGGCCAAAAATTCAGTCCCGACGTCGTATCTCACAGGTAATTGGAAATGGTTTAAGAAATCCATTTCCAAGTCACCGAAGGAAGAGTATTTTGAGTGGTTGAGCTCAATGTACCATTTTGAAACACTTCTGATGAGAGTGCGTTGAAACAAATGCAACTGGACAGAGTCGTCTCTCAAAGAGTTAGACGAGCAACATGGATGGAAGGTAGTCACATGATCGCCTGGATCTTCATTAGGCTTAGCCTCTAACTTTGGAATGCTGGAAGACAAGTTGGTCGACATGGGAGGCCAACGTGGATCGTGACAGATGTGGTCATTTAATAACCTTGTCAAGTCTGGAAAGTGCAGAATTGTCAAAAATGGTAATTTGGGTTGTTGATTATAACCAGGGAAAAAGGAGCCTATAGTTTGGCTGGCACCAAGTTGCCAGGAAAAGTTAGGTTGCTGGCCAGGGTTTTGGTTAAAACCATGGTCGTGACCAGCGTACATATTTTTTTCTTATTGAGACGTCATCGACTGAATCCCGTAATAGGATGAAAAGGGCAGGGGTTGCGTCGCATTCCAAGGATTTTGGGAAGGGTTTTCCCCTACCGATCCAACGGGAGTAGGTGTTGATCCTTACCCGAGTTTCCATTGGATATGGAAGGGGTTGCTCCCGGTCGGCATCCCTGACAAGGGAACTAATCCCTTCCATGGATTCCAAGGTCCTTGTGAGGAAGGAATTCCTAAGTTTGCCCCCTATGCAGGAATAGTACCTTGTACAAGATATTGTCATCCATAACCGGGGTTTCCCCTGGCCGAGATGACAGCTGACGAGAAAGCATTGTTACCAAATGCGTCGAACAAAGAGAATGGTGTTGAACCTATCGATATGCTATAAGAAGGATTTCCTTGACTACCTTCTCTAAATGAATTATGGTTTATGTTCGGCCTGGTGGAGTGTTGTTGAGCACCACTAAGTGAAGGGGATGAAGGAGGTATATGACCCCCTCCATAAGGGAAAGTGTTATAGGGAGCTGAAGTGCCCCCCATGTATCCTTGCAGAGGAGCGTTGGATCTCCCTACCTCTAGACCTAAAGTCTGTAGAGTGGAGTAGGAAAGGATAGTGCTCATACCGAAGCCAGGAATCCCGTATGAGAACGAAGGGCCTGTCACACTCTGGGTTAAAGGAGCAGTGATCCTTGCCATAGACAGAATCATACCATTGCTCGAGGTAGAGGCAGTCGATACCATAGTGGTTCAGACCAGCGACGATTGGTTAGGAGGCATAACACCCACTATAGTGACAACCGTAGAGGAAATATGAGTATTCCCTAAGGAAGTAGTAGCATTTGTTTCCATCGCTGCTTGTGACACTACCTGATGCTCATAAGGTCAAACCTGTATGATGATGGGCATCGTTAGATCAGTGATTGGAGGTTTATACAGACCAAGAGCTTCTGCTCCAAGGTCAGAAATGATTGGTTCCTCTAGAATCAAATTTTCTCTTCTTAGAGAGAAGTCGGGCACAGGGTTTTGTAACCTAGTCGCCTCAAAATACCCTTGCTAGTATTGTTTTCTCCTTAGCGGTAGCGGGGGTAGCTCAAGATCAACCAACAATGGTCCCAAAATCCTTCATGACCAGTGGAGCTCCTGATCCTCCACTGTGTTATAATATCAATGACACACTAGGTCTTTCTATAATCGTTTTGAAATCCATCACACACTAGAAAAAGTTCCTATGAGATAAGACAAGCAGATCACTAGCTAGTTGGAAGAACAGTTACACCAGCCAATACTAGAACAACTTACTAGTTCAAGTGCAACTCGAATACGGAAGCACCCTCTGGGTATACTCTGCAAATTTTTTCCCAATGTCTTCCCTAGGTACCACGGTATACCCCTGCAGTCACCTATGTAAGTCACTAAGATAAAGGAAACTAGATTTCCAGTGCGCGAACAATCAACAGGCTGGTACAGTCGACAGTCGGATGGACCACAATGAGCAGGGTATCAAGCCCGAAACCTACTAAGGGTATTGAAAGTAAGTGTTCTAGAAGATGACTAAGGAGATCAAATGGATTTGAGACCCACAAAGCTCCATGACAAATGCGATCAACGAAATCCCAAGATAAGCCCTCTATATGCATTCCCCACTAAGCTTGGTCCAGATTTGGAGTGGTTATCTCCACTACCTTTCCTTACACGACCTCGTGTTTAGCCCCTATGTTAGAGGGGCGTCCCAAATAACTTTCAAGGTTACTGGACTTTCAAGCACTCCCTAGCTTAGACTCTTATGTTTGTTTTTGTAGCCTTGAAGATTTTCCTCTCCAATCCTAAATCAAGGCTCTCACCTAGACTAAATTGATGGACCCTTCAAACACAAAGTCTAATAACTTTTAATTAAGCGTTAATTTTAGT
>ML802951.1:18872-63580 GCA_009831015.1 Picea engelmannii
GAAGGGATTTGGTAGGAACCCCTTCTGAAATATTTTATTGTCTTAGTGTTATGCATAAACTTGAAAGGCAATTGTATGCCTTGGATACCCAAGTAAGGTGTGACTCGGGACGAAGAACCTGAATAATGGAGGTATGAACCTCTAGTAGTAAACATTATTTATAACCATTGGAAGAATTCATGAATTGATATGTCATGAATGCATTGACAATTAAGGAATGCATAAAGGCATTCATGTGAAAATTTTGAGTTCATGTGTATTGATTTGGGATCGTGATTAGCCTATAGTAGGCAGTATGGTCCTACTATAAGAATGAAAGAAAACGAATAAACCATATGAGGAAAAGGTTGGTTAACTTCCAACACCCCATGGCCAAGAACCAGTCATAAAGTGTGACGAACTTGAAAAACAATGCAAGAATGTATTGGGTATGAATGTGGCCATGGATATTGGCACAATTGTTAAAACCCTTTTTAAATGTTGAACTACTTTTTGAAAAGTTTGGTATGTTGAGATGAAACTAACAATTGTTTGGTTGTGTAAAGAATGAATTGCAGGAAGCAAAGGGGTCTTGGATATGGCAGTGTTGTAAATCCATAAGGAAGATCGATTGCCTGCTGAGCCAAACTGCAAGGGATGGTATTTCCCTTTTTGAGAAAGTAATTTAACTGTTAAGTATGCACAATTATGAAATTGTTGTGATGATGTTGTAAAGGTGCAATAAAATGTATATGCATGGAAAAGCTAACAAGTTGTTTGGCCGATTGAAGTGGAAAGTGCAGGAAGCAAAGGGGTCTTGGATATGGCAGCATTGTAAGCCCATAAGGAAAGCCAATTGCCTACTGAGCCAAACTGTTATGGGAAGGAAATTCCCATAATCATGAATCTGGTTCCTGTGCGAAACAAATATGAAAACAAGTCACGAGATTGGAAAATATGTGGGTGACAAATTTGCAATAAAATTATGAAAGTTAAAATTTATAATGATGTCTCATGAATTTTATATACCTGTGATACAGGTGGGAAGAAAAGACATGTCCAAAAAGGAACAGATGAAGGTTGTCAACGCTGAAGATGATGAAAAAGGCCTACTGCTGAGCCATGAGAACCCTGTGATAAGTCATGATCGCCTGAAATAAATTATGTTGAGGTAACACAAGCCGGAGGAACGCCTCGATAGAGAAAGTCTGAGGGATGCCTCGACTATAAGACTCGATAGAGTCTCTAAAAAAATTTTGTGTGAGAAAACCTCAGCAGGGCAAGATGGATCGCCCGAGGGATTGTATAACAGTGAAGGGGATGCTTGAGCCTGGACCTGGAGGATGAGTGACCACAAGGAAGAGGAACTCTTATTAATTCTTGTAAACTATTGGGATCATGCACACAATGGGTAGTTTCCCGTGCGAAAAAAAAATAAATAAATAAATAAAATTAAATAAAATAAATAAAAACTTGGAAAGGAAAATGAAATCATGATAGCTCTTGTGAACTATTGAATTGGAATCATGCACCCAGTGGGCACGTCAAGGAAAGCAATGAGCATGGATAACAAAACTACCATGTGGATATAGATCCACAAACTGCACAGATAAGTACTATGCTAAAATATGAAATTTTTCCTTTTTGAATTTTGAAAAACAGTAAGATGTTTTCGCACAAAATTATGGTTAATATGCTTGTGTCCAAGAATTATTGAAGGCAGATGATGAAGACTCAGATCTCCAAAAAGGACCTGACCAAGGATGAAGGTCAAGATTTCTGAAGTGGCCGAATGAGAAAGGCATGACAGGTGTTTTTGAGAAAGAACACCGAGGACGATGTTCCTTTAAGGGGGAGGGAATTGTAACACCTTGTTTCCCCCAATTTGTAATTAATCATAAAGTAGGAATTACCATGCTAATGCATGAGGAAAATGTAAATGTATTATTTTTTCAGTTGTCAATAACTGACTGTGGGGGTGAAGCCTTAAAAGTACTGGCCATGATATCACTAGAGGAAGAATGTGAAAACTATAAGAGAGGGTTCATGTATCAAATAACCCCAAATCTCCCTTGATAAGGATGACAAGCCTCCTTCGAATCCTAAAGAAAGAAAACCAGTCAATGAAGAAAGGACCGGTGGTTGAATCACCAACCACCCCCATGAATGGAAACATGGGTTGTCAGTCCGAAGTACCACAGGGACTTGCAGACCTGAGCTTCCTTCTGATAGAAGGAACCGGATAGGTTGGCAAAACCTTCCCAAGTAAGAGGGACACACACACAGGAAAGAGAGGCACCAGACGAGGGTGGAAGCTCACAAGGGAGAGGCGTGAAGCTCTCCAATGAATCATGAATAGAAGGCCGCGAGCTTGATGCTGAAGAGCATCTGAGAAACCTCGCTGAGGCCACAACCGAGTGAGAAAGCTCCGAGTTGCAGAAAACAGGACCCAGACAGAAATCGAAACAGAGAGAGAACCCTCAAGAACTATGAGAATTCCATAGTGATATCATGGCTTGGCACAGGGGTGGCCAAAGTGATAAGAATGAATGCCTTTGAGCCTATGGACGGGTGGAAGGAAAAACACCCACAGTTAGTTGGTTGGTGGAAACCTGTAATAGATAAGTGATTTCCTACCCTTTGTAACTTAGCTGTGACTGTGCATGGAGTGGTTATACTGTGCATGCTTTCAGGAATGTGAATGAATGCTTATTGGATATACTGTATCCCTTCTATATCTTCTTGGTTGTATAATTAGGCAAGTAAAGAATTATATGGGTCAGACATGACTTGTTCTCATAAATTATGGAGTTCTGTAGCATCTTAAGCTAGAGCCACGAACTATGAGCTCGTCGACCTTAGGTGTAGTCGCATGTACAATGGTTTAGTCACCTAGTCGTTCTGAGTCCCTTGAGGATGGCATTTGTTAAACTCATGAGAGGTAGTGTCGATATGCACAAGCCCTCTGCGATCAAATAGAACCCCATAACCCCTTGATGAATAGTTGTACTAAAGACTCTTCTAAGAGTCAAGTAAAGGAGACAGAACGCAAAGCTCTCAAGTCTTTCATAGCTGACGAAGCTCAGGAAGGATAGCGAGTTTCAAATACCAAAGGAGAGTACCCTTTTGTTTGTTAGATGAATGGACGAGATCCTTTCGGGGGATATGAGGCCTATCACGATCGTTAGATTGGAGGAAGGAACGTAGCTGTTAATTCCTCGACCCCTTTCATCCTTCTAAAGTAGCGAAGGAATCAGGACCGTAGATCCAAGGATCTGACGGAGCCCTATTGACCATCGATCTTAGCCTTTGTATAGGCAAGAGAGTAGCGTTTTTCTGACTCGCAACTTGGAGTGGTCAAGGGTAGGACTGCATGAACTCATGATTCGCGAGATCACGACGTGATCGTGACCGTTGGATCCAGACCACGGGAGAACCATGGGATCAGAACTTTCATGGTTATCGCCTATCAGGGGTTCGAAACTTGAGAGAGTTTCTTTTCGATTGTAGAAGTCACGAAGTGTCGAGCGCTGAGGGCTCGTGCAAACATGTGACCCATCCTTAAGTGGGGACCGCATGGTTGACAGGTGGCGTGACAAAAAGCGCCTAGAGAAAGGTGGGAACGGGTGACAGATGATAGACACAGGTCACCTGTGAAGGAGTCAACCCATTGTAGACTTATCGTATCTTAGGAACTCGCGAAGGAAGAGCATGAAGGCTCAACACTCCAACTCGTGAAGTCGCGAGATGTGAGTAGCGCTAATATTTAGCTTAGGAAGTGGGTGACCCATTGTTGACTTATCGTGGCTCGGGGTTTCGCAGGATGAAGAAGATGCACCTTAATCGCTAAGGTCGCGAAACACCGAGAGTCGAGGTCTCATGTGACAGGTGGCGGCGACACAGCTCATGAGCAAAGTATAGCGGGGTTGACAAGTGGCCTGTGTGCATCGCTTTGGTAGAGTCCATGCAACATTGACCTCTCGCGTCTCGGGGATTTGCGAAGGAGGAGCACGAGAGATCAACACCTCAACTGTCGAGGTTGCGAGTGGTGCTAGTGTTTGGCCTAGCCTACGGTTACATGTAGTAAGCGCTAGTGAGGAGGGAGCCATACCCATATAGTATCTCGGGTATCAGTGTTTGGAGAAAGGGGAGTCGAGAGTCTTGATTCCCGACTCGTGAGTTGCAAAAGGCGCTTGCGCTAAGGTCAGCTTGTGGTCATTTGGAGGAGGATAAGGGAAGAGAGGGTCTACGCTAGGCCCCATAGAATTCTCAAGGATTCTATTCCTCGAAGAAAAGGATGAAAAATCAAAGTTGTTGTAGTGGGTGTGTTACAGTGGGATAATTGCAGTCTTTCAAGTCACTGATGTTTCCTCAAGAAGTAACATGAATCAAACAATATCATAAAATAGATAGTATGGGTATTTGGATTATATAATTGAGTGTGACTTTGAATCCTTCAAGTTATTTATTTTCGAGGTCAAATGGTACAGGTTACACATGAATGAACGTGATCCAGATAGAAATTTTATTGAGTATTCCAATGGATTTACCATGGCTAATACAAGGACGTTTGAGTCGGGTACAAAAACTTATGTTCTTACAAGAAAATGTGAGAAAATATTTTATTCATAGGTTCCAGGTAAAGTAGGTTGGTCATACATTATCATATATTATCCAAGAGGAATACCTATAAAGTATAATGTACTAGAAGAAGATAATATTGAAGAAGAAGAAGATGCAGAGGAGCATGTGGTAGACGTACCTTCTGATGAAGAAGTCGAAGAAGTTGAGCCAGATGTAGATGACAATGTTCTCAACAATCATATTGATGATGATATTATTGGAAATGAATTTGATGATGATGTTGATATGGCCAATCCTTTCAACCTCGATTATGAACCAGATGATACAAATGTAGACTTGTATGAAGAAGAAGATGATCAATCATATTGTAGAAAGGATGAAATGTATAGGTTATGTGATTATATCTTTTATATGATTTATTATTTTTAAATTATTTATTTATATGGGTTAATCATCGTCATCATCGTCATGATTTTCATCATTATAATAAACATTGTCTTCCTCCTCCTCATCATCATCATCATCATCATAACTATCATGGTTGTCCTCGTGGTGTCGTCATCTTCATCGTCGTCCTCCTCATCATCATTGTCATCACCATAATAAAAAAATTATTTTTCATCATCATCATTTCATCCATCATCATCATCACCATCATCATCAATATCATCATCATCATCATCATCATCATCATCATCATCATCATCATCATCACAGTCGTCGTTGTCATCATCATCATCATCATTGTCATTGTCGTCATCATTGTCTTTGTCATCATCATCGACATTGTCATTGTCATCATCATCGTTGTCATAATCACCATTTTCATCATCATTGTCATCACCATCGTTGTCATCATCATCATCGTTTTCACTATTTTCATCGCCATCATCAACATCATTATCATCGCCATCGTCATCATCATTTCCATTGTCTTCATCATCGTCATTTCCATCATCATTAGCATGGTCATAATCATCATTGTCATCATCATCATTGTCATTATCATCATTGTCATCATCATCATTTTCATTGTCATCACCTTCTTCATCACCATGGTCATCATTATCATAGTCATTGTGATTGTCACAATCATCCTCATCATCATCATCGTTGTCAATGAGCTACTAAAGTTATGGGTTGGAATCACTATGTATGACATGTATCATCACTATGTTACAGTAGTCTTCGTCGTCGTCATTGTCATCATTTTTCATGGTCATCGCCATAATCAACATTGTCTTCATCTTACTCCTCATCATCTTCATCATCGTCATCATTTCCATTGTTGTAGTCATCACCATCATCATCGCCGTCGTCGTCGTCGTTTCCATTGTCATGATCATTGTCATAATCAACATTTTCATCCTCATCATCATTGTCATCGTCATCATCGTCATTGCCATTGTCATCATAGTAATTGTCATCTTCGTCATCGTCATCATCGTCGTCATCGTCGTCGTCATCATTGTCATCTCCATAATCAACATTGTCATTTCCATCCTCGTACTCATCATCATCATCATCATCATCATTTTCATTGTCATCGTCATCATTGTCATCATCATCTTCGTTGTTGTCGTCATTGTCATCACCATCGTTGTTGTCATTTCCATGATCATGATCATCTTCATCGTCACCATTCCCATTGTCATGATCACCATCATATCGTTTTCGTCGTCGTTGTCATCATCATCATCATCGTTATTGTCATTGTCATTGTCATCATCATCATCATCATCTCCATGGTCATCATCATGATTGTCGTAGTCCTCATCATCGTCTTCGTCATCATCATCATCAACGAGATACTAAATTTATTGGTTGGGATCACTATGTATGACATGGATCATCACTATGTAGTCATCATCATCATCATTATCATCATTTTTCATTATCATCACCATAATCAACATTGTCGTCGTATTACTCCTCCCCATCATCGTCATCATCATTATCATCATTGTCATTGTCGTCGTATTACTCCTCCCCATCATCGTCATCATCATTGTCATCATTGTCATTGTCGTCGTTGTCATCATCATCATCATCATTGTCATCATCATCGTCATTGTCATCATCATCGTCATTTCCATTGTCATGATCATCATCATAATCAATATTGTCATCCTCATCCTCATCATCATCGTCATCGTCATCATTGTCATTGGCATCATAGTTATTGTCATCATCGTCATCATCATCATCGTCACCGTAATAAACAGTGTTGTCATCATCTTCCTTATCATCATCGTTGTCGTCGTCGTCGTCATTGTCATTGTCGTCGTCATCATCATTTTCGTCATCAACATCATTGTCATTTCCATGATCATAATCATATCATCATCATCACCACCACCACCATTATCATCATCATCATCACCATCATTGTCATCATCATCATCATTTCCATTGTCATGATCACCACCATCATCATCATCATCATTGATGCCATCATCTCTTCATCGTCATCGTCGTCATTGTCATCATTGTCATCATTGTCATTATCGGCGTAGTCATTAGTATCATCGTCATCATCATCATCCTCATTGTAATCACCATAATCAACATTGTCATCATCCTACTCCTCCTCCTTATCATCATTATTTTCATTATCGTTGTCATCGTCATCATCATCATTGTCATCATCAAGGGCCAAGTGGAAATTTGTGGCATGTGAATCTATGTTGTCTTGACACATGGACATCTTTCACAAATGATTGGAAAACTTTTGTTTCCGACAACTTATTGAAGTTGAAGGTATTCTATTTTTTAGACATGTTTATGATGTACATTTTTTTTTGCAAGCATTTGGGCCAAGTTGATGAGTCTAAATATCATCATCTATCATCCATCCTTTGTATATGTATTATTTCTATCACCATCACCTAGTAGCTTGAGTGACCTAAAACTTTCTTTGAATACTCTTATTTTAATGGTCAAGATAGATAGTGTTGACATATGTTTATTTAAATAAATGTATTGGCTTATTTTCAAGAAGAGTATGATGAATATAAGGGTGTCTTAGTTATTTGAGTTGATCATGATTTATTGAAACTATGAACATTGACTTTTGATTGGTTGTTTAAGGTTTATTGTAGACAATTTATTTACAAATCTTGAGGTTAGTTCTATGACCCAAGATATTTTTGACCCTCTATAAACGCTTCACCTTCAAAGCTCCATGAATTATTCAATTAGGGAAAAAAAGGGAGTAAATCAAGGGATCATGTCACCCCTCATGAAGTGACTAAACTAGGTTTCCAACTAAAAGGAGACAATTATTTAATCCATGAGAAATTCAAATTGTCAAAATTCAACCATGTTTTGAACTAGAACTAGATATAGGAGGCAAGAATAAGTCTCTAGACTCAGTTGTGCTAGGTGGAAGAGTAAGCTAGGTAGACAACACCTAATAACAAAGGATCTAATTGATGGAGCTAGTTAGATATGCTTAATGCAATTCCAATATTTATATGACTTAGAATAGAAGAACTCGGATCCCAATTGTATTTTTATTTTCGTTCCCTTGTAGTAGACTAGTTCAATCTGTCTTAAGGAGAAAAGTTTCAACATTGTTCTAATCTATGCAATTTGTAAATATCTTGTGAATAAGAAGTGAGTTCAATTTTTTTCTAATAGTATTTATAGTGTTCCAAAACTCCATTTTGATAGGGCCCACTCAAGATGATATCTTAAGAACCCTTGTTCTTCTTTCTTGCATTTCCATTTCTATTAACTAGTTGTTTGCGTTCATGTAGATGTTTATGTACACCCACGGAAGTTTAGCGTTAACATTATTTTTGTTTGAGATAGTACTCTAAATTTGATACATTTTATGTTATTTCCATTCCTTTCAATTACAATAATCAATGGTGTGGGTTGAAATCCGTGTAATTCTTCATGAGTATGAGGGTTGTTTCTCTCATTAATTTTACATGTTGGATGTTTTAATGATAAATATTCATTTCTATCTACTCTCCCCATTTCATAGGTACTAGTATCCATCACATTTGACTTCCAACAAACTGTAAGAAGAGATTGCAATCAAAACCTAGGCTATGTAGAATGGATTTAGGGTAGATTATAATTGGAAACTCATACTTGATTATTTAATTTACTACAACATTACAAGATAATACATTTAGCATTTTTAAACACATATTTCTTAGCATATTAGATAGATTATAATATTAAGACTCGTCATCTTGGCCCAAATATTTGCAAAGAAAAATTTACATCATCAACATGTCTAAAAATTAGAATACCTTCAACTTCAATAAGTTGGTCGGAAACAAAAAATTTCCAATCATTCATGAAATATGTCCATGTCTCAACACAACACATATTCACATGCCACAAATGCCAACTTGACCCCTACAGTAACTTTCGTCGTCATCGTCATTGTCATCATCATCGCCATTTCCATCATCATTGTCATCACCATTGTCGTCATCATCATCATCATCATCATGTAAATATATAAATAATATATAATATAAATAAATACACAATATATGATATATATAAATATATAATATATGTAATATATGTGTGTGTGTGTGTGTATGTATATAACATAATTCCCAAACTATAATAATAAAAAAATAATGTAGTTTGCATCGAGACCACTGCGCATGAAACAGAGGGCAAGGAGATAGACTGTGCAAAGGGTAAGGAGATCACCGTGCACAAAACTAAGGGAAAGGAGATAGAGACTTGCGAGGGAAAGGAGACAGAGACCCATGAGGGAAAGGTGATAGAATGAAATGACAAGGAGATAGAATGGTGAGTACTCCTAGATCGAATCCAATAACAATTATCATCTCCTTTTGGAAAATTTTCATTAATATTCATAATAATTACCTAAATATCACTTAGAGGAGAGTCAGAATGAAGATCTAAGCTTCTACTTGGAGATAGGGTTTCGTTCTCATTGGTTAGTGTGCCCACATTGTCACAATCAATGCCATGGCGGCTCTCAGAGACTCGATCATATCTCTTGAAATAATCATATCATTAGTTTTTCCATGATGCATATCTTTTGAACTGAGAAATCAATTTAGTTTCTTAGAATGGTAATCAGCTTCAAAAAGTGGAATGTCATGCTTGGAGGCATTTTTTAACAAATTGTTGTTTATTAACCATAAATTGTTATTCACAAAAACAAGATATCAGTTCATTGAATTATTCAAGAGGTAAGGTTAAGGTGAGACCGCTTTGAATGGATTATTTGTTTTGGTAACATCGTTGCACCATCACTAGGTGTGTTGGGGATCAACTCATGTACTGTACGTGGGCTTCCTCATACAACTCTTCCTAAGACCCAATTTTTTATTCATTGATTTTAGTCCATGCCATCTTTAGTCCATGTCATCTATTGAATAGCTATGCTCCTCTACTTACAACTATGTCGCTCTCCATAATCGTACCTTACGGAGATGGAACACATTCAGAGGAGTGGATGGATGATTTCATGCACCTGTCTGAGCACTCAATTTATTCAATTTCATCTTGTTTCTCTTATTGAGGAGAATGAAATGTATTGTCCTGCAATTTCTAACATGCAGATGAGCTAGTGGGTTTTCTTAAAATTAAGAAACTGTTGTCAATCTGCCAATGAACTCCATAATATTCCCCCCAAGAAAATGATGTTTCTTGTCCCCTGTCATAGTTAGTTGCTTGGAGTCCACAAAATACTACTACCTCCTTATAAGAATTCATTTGGTCTCCAATCACTTGTTGCTTATGTGGGGAATGGTACATTCTCTCCAAGTAATCATGTAGCTACGTTGTAATATCAACATATATCATATATCTCCATCCGGATGAGAAAGGGTTCACATAATATGTTGTTTCATTAAAGGATTATGCAACTCATACCACCTTATTTCAATAATCTCTCTTATAATTGTTAATCTTCACAAACATCACTAAATGATGCCTGATTTTCTCTTCTTCTCTATCGATATTGTCAATTATTTCATATGTATGGTGATTGTCACTATTAAATAGGAAAAGCACAATGAAAAGAGTCTCAAAGACTCTCATAAGCTTGTTTATTCCTTATCAAAATAAGCCCTAAAATGATGTTCATAACTTATGTAGTTTGTGATGGGATATAAGATATCCATGTTCTGGAATCTACCAAGTCAACAACTATGCTTTACAACATGTCTTCTCCTCAACTATTATTTTCAACATGAGACAACTTGTTGTAAAGCATGTAGTAATAGGAATAAGCAGGCTTCTCGATGTAAATGTGTGTTATCTATGTAAGTTTGAATTCATGGTCTATGATAAGCTTTGCAACATATATTGTGTCCTCCAATACAATTTTTACCCACTCCAACTTGTTTAAATCCTCTAACAGAATATCCACTAAATAGTCTGAACGAGTGCTTCAAAGTAAAGTATAAAACATGTTCACAAGAATGTTACATGTGACTCTGCCCTTACAATTTGATGTACCATCAGTTACAACTTAAACTACATTATCCACTCCAATCTTTTGAAATGAATATGTAATCATATCAACAATATGTTTTATTGACGTTAATTTGTCCTTCAACATTAGTAAACTTCAAAAATGTAGTACCACATGAGATTTTTTCCCATGCATCTATAATGAAAAATATTCTCATGTGTAGAAATCTATCACTTATGCCAGCCTATCCAAATTATAGTTGATCCTTGAATATGCTCCAATTGTATAGAAACTAGAACCATGTTTTGAAGTTCTTACTGAGAATATTTGTTCTCAATTTTCCATAAGAAGGATGCATGTAGCCCTTCCCACAATTTGCATTATCATTTACCATGCCAAACAAATAAGGAGATAATGCATGATTAAATGTCATGCATTTGGAAAAAACAACATTGTTATGTAATTGATTAACTCATTATTACTTGTCCTATTATGAGATCTCACTCCAGTTATGTTTTGAGATGGAAACAACTCATGAGGGGAAGACATGTTAGATAACTGACGGAATGATTATTACAATAATTGTGATTAGTTATATAATAAATAATAATATGTTATCTAAGGTTATTACTGTCATTTGAAAGGAATAATAATGATATTTATATCATCCCTACCCTAGTAACCACATTTGGTGATTTTTTGTTGAAAAAAATGAAAATTCATCAAATCTCAAGCACCAATGAATTCCTTTTATAAAAAATTTAAAAGAATAGTTAATATCTATTTTTTTGTTAAATTTAAATAAATTGAAAAAACATGCACGCACACACATATACATAACACATTTTTTAACAATATACGATGTTTTAAAATGATTTCAGTTGTGACTTTCAATTTGACATTCTTTTGTGAATACACACATATAAATAACATATTTTTGAATAATATAGGATGTTTAAAAGAGTTTTCAGTTGTGACATTCATTTTAACATTTTTTATGAATAACTCCATGCAATTGGCTTTCTCTTGGAAGTGTGCCCAACCTCTTAGAGAGCGAGCTATGAATACAACTTCCTATATAGTTCACCTATGAAATACATATCTCTCATTCTTGAGAAAGAAGCTTACATTTGGGTAAGTTGCCACAATAGGGGTAATATTCCAACAAAGTCGCCTAATAATTGCACATATCCCCAACTACTAGAAACCATCGTTAATGAAAAAAAGTTGTCCTTGTTGTTAGTGGATTAAGATATTCTGTCACTCCTTTACAATCATTTCTCTCAAAGAATCCAAGCCCTCCACAACACAAATGCTTGGGTAGAGAGATGCAATGTCAAAATCCAAAAGGATGTTGTTGGGAGAAAATCAAGTCACTTGAATTAGAATGGATCGATATTAACCTTGGATCTATGAAGTGCCTCACTTTTGTCAGCACAATAAATTTATAGGTTGGAATTCCCACAACTTTGGCTTTGTGGATCTTGGGAAGAAGTTAGGATGTACAATCTTTAGTCCATCTGGATTCGAAGATTGTGTGCGGATAATGGTTGCGAAAGGGATAGATAAACCCTGTTGTCTAGATAAATATTCATTATTCCCTAACTTGATATAAAAGAGACACCTACCAAACAGATATAGTTTATTCAATATTGTATACATAGCCATCATCTAAATTGTCTTTTTAACTAGTAAATGTTACAAATTATTCAAACTTCTTACTGCAGATACCATATTATATTATTCTTTTTCAAACTTCCTAATGCACATGTCGCTTTTGCATCTATCTCAGATGATACCACAAACCTCGGAAATAATTCATAGTTATTTGAAAGTGTGACCATGCAGGTTCCATCATTGGGTCTTCCTCTTTTGGAATTACTTTTTCACTTTGAGGATGTATCAAGCAGTGAGGTCATATGGCTTCCATGTCTCACTCTTAAACTTCTCGTAAGAAAAATATCTTAAGAACTCCTCCAAATTTACCCTGCACATTGGTGGGTAACATGCCTAATGAAACATCATTCTTTCATAAACCACCTAACTCAATGAGAGTCTTCTGATGACAAAAGCCTGAACCTGCTTCTAAATCACTACCACAAAGAAAAACCTATTTTAGTAGTAAGTAACGATTCTTCTTTTTGTTAGATTATTCTCTACTAAATTCATTCAAAAAAGGAATAATATATTAATTCATTGATGTGCAATGCTTCAATATGAATTATTCCCTCATATTTTCTACAGGAATGTGCCTTGAAATAGTAACTCAAGAGACAATCCAACTAGTAAACCAGCAAGGTATCCTTTTCATCATCAATCACTCTAATGTTCCCTACTGGATTGAATGAAATCATCTATGGATTTTTTTCCATGTGCATGTCATATGTTTGGTGTATTCAAAGTTTATACAAAGACTTGTGTCTGTTGGATTCCCTTGTGGTGGTTGTCTTTCATTCATAGATCTGGAATTTGAGAAACCCTTAACACTATCTATTTGGGTAGGGCATTGAATGGTATAGTGGTATCTATTTCATCATCCTCGTGTCTTGTATCGAAGCCCTCGAGGAAAAGGGGCTTGGTGTTGTGTCAAATAAGATATTTATCAGGTATCATGGTGTGTCTTGTAAGAGAATCCTCTGTTGTGAAAATGTATTAGTACTCATTATTTATAGAGATGATCCTTGAGGGTAGAGACATTTATTTCTAGAGATGGTTCTTTCTTCTTTACTATCCTTGAGAGAAACAATTAAACCACGGAAGTTGCATTTGTTTTAAACATTTTGATGGTTGTATAGTCTCCTAATAATCTAGTTGAGACTGAAAAGGTTGTTGGTATCACTTAATAATATAGATTTCCCATATTTGAGAAGACAATTTATTAATATTGAGACCCAAAGGAGCTACATAGTTCCAGTTCAATTAAGAGAGATAAGGGGCGGGCCATATAGATCACATGTCATAGCCTCAAGAAACAACAGATTAGAAGGTGGCTCCAAGATAGTCCTACAAAAATAGTATTGCCTCTCTTTGTTGCACTCTATTAGACCTCCACATGATGTATGCCATCTAAAATCACTTTTGGAAAAAACATTAGCTCATGATTTAGGGATTGATGCACTCTTTTGGAAAGCTAAAAAGTGCTTACATACATAAAATATTGTGCATGATGTTGTCACAAATGTAATGCATCCTTAAAAATACACCCCCTTGCCAATTTTTTGTATATATAAAGGGTATGAACTAAAGATATCAATGCCTGGAAAAAAAATTCATATGTAATGTGATGACAATGCTTCTTGTGTTGAAAAATATCTGCCCCATTGATGTGGACATATGTATGTTGTTAAACAATATAAAATGCATCACATACCTAAACATCTTTAGGTTGTCCAAGTTCAAAGGAAATAAGATCTGTAATGTCCTCTTCATTCATCACCATCCATGTCATATATGATATTTCCATGAATAAACCAAAAATCCATGCCCCATCTATGTCTCCCAATCAAAAAAAGAGTTCCACCACCACCATCCCCTTGGCTGCCATGTTTCTCATCACATGAGCTAGTGGGAGCACTTGCAATTTCTTATTCTTCCAAGTATTTTTATACAACATCTATCCTTTTCAAATTATCATGGGATTCATCATCAAATTTATACTTTTGAAAAGGAACACAACCTAAAAAACCCTTGTCTTGGATGGAGGACGTATCGAATGCTTGAATGCTTTCATGCAAATGTACAACAACATCACAACATGCTTCTTTTGGAATAAGAGGGAAAGTGTCAAATTAGAAATATATTGTCAAATTATTCATTGTCCATTAATTCTCCCCTTATGCTAACTACTTTTTCTCATTCAATGGAATTTAAATACAACTGAACAGGTACCTATCATACCTATCATCCTCGAGTGAGGGAATTTATGAAGGGAGGGGGGGAAAGTGTTACGTCCAACACATCTAATAGGGCGATATCAACTAGAGGTGGAAAGGTTGGAATAAAATTATGTAGGCACATGGAATTATTTCTTGATGGAGGATGTTCATGTTCTTATGACGATGAGAGCATAGGTGACATCGAGGTCCCTTTTAGGTACAAACATCTAGTGAGATGATGGGTACCCAATGAACTTCCTCAATTAGACATTGACTTCTATGTCAATGAGAGGATTTATCGCATTGCTTCTTCCTCCATACATGGTATGGATCTATTCTCCATGGATGGCATAAAGGTAAAATATGGAGGACTTGTTGAGTTGATGGAGTATGTCAGACCATGGTACAATTATGGATATTGGTTGAGGTTGGTCTGATATATGCCAAGTATGTGGAGATATGCAGTCACTGCAAATTATATACATCAAAATTATATACAACCAAATTATATACTGCAAATCATAATAAAGGAGCGACGGTGTATATTGATGGAAGGCCAAAGGCATCGGGGAATATTGCAGGGCTTATTAACAGTACAAGACATGGGACAACAAGAAAGCAACCCAATTTTATATTTGAGGGGCGTGAAGGAAATCAAATATTTGTATGTGTAGTGAAAACAATAGTTGTAGGGGAAGAGTTGTTGATTTATTACGATTTGAATCGAATCGATGGAAGCACTGTTATTATGGGGGTAAACATATTCTACCAGTATACCAAACATGTAATTAATATTTTCCTTTTTATATATTTAACATGCATTTTAATAGCTCACGCTTCTTAGATTATTTTCTAACATTCTAAATTGTCATGCATCTTATAATGTGGCAAGGTGATCGTGGGAAGGCACCAGCTCGCTCACAGCAGGTATAACAATGATTTTCATATCAATTCTTGCTTACAATAATAGAATTAACATGTTTATTTCTTGATGTAAATGAGCACATTGTCGAAGCATGATGATGTGTGGCATGAAATATATGATTCCATCAACCCGATGGAAACAATTTGAAAGGCCTTGATAAATGAAAATAGGGAATTCATTGATTTGTCTAGGTCTAAGCAACTTACAGAGGAGGGAAAAGAAAGGATGAAAATTTTAAGGCAAGATATAGAACAATTTGGGGTAAGCACAATTAAAAAAAAAAAAAAAAGACTATTTCTGACATATATTTATTTATGAAATTTTGTCTGATGCCATTATATTAGCAATACTCTAATAGTTTATTTCTATAGGCATATTTGGATCCGACGAGACGGCTTGGTCATGGGGACGTTGTTGGTGGCAGTGATGCACAAACCCCATAGCATCCTAGCATGAGACACATACATGCAAGGTTAATTGTCTCTCTATTTGTGGATCAGAGGACTAAAAATCCTAGGGCCCATGAGATTCCCTCGCACACACGCTAGATCATGCATCTGAGGGTTTATAGGGAGAATCTCATGAGGATATTGGTTCTGTGTAGACAGAGCATTGTTATCCTAGGGAAACAATTGTTCAAATCTCAGGAAGACTCTCCATCAACTATTTGGTGGACGAAAACTTGGTTCCCTTGAAGATACAACAAATCCCATGTATTTTTTAATATGTTAAATAGTTCCTGCCATTTGTTTGAAACCTACATATTTCATATTATTTTAATCTAATTATCATATCGTTTTTCAGGAAACAATATTTTCTACATGAACTTGCATGACAAGGATTTAGATATTCTCATTCACACCATTCACACACAGTGGAATTCCTAGAATAAATATTTGAAAAAGAATCTTATAGACCATATGGTCAACCTGTTTGGTGATTTATTCAAAAAATTTGAAATCAACTCGAGGGTTGATTTATATTTGAAATATATCATATATCAATAGAGGGTTCAATAATTGAAAAAGAACCCTAAGTGTGCTCATACTTTGGACATCCTCAAGAGGGAATGGAAGAATATACAGGAGGGAGAAAAGGAGAGTGCATTGAGAAACGAAGGGAAGAAACCACCTAGCCCTAGAAGGTAATATATGATATTTTGAATTGAATATGTTGAATTTTGTTTAGTTCTATAGAAAAAATCATGGTATCTTATAACATACTTGAAACTCTTCGTAGGATCCCAAACACGTCAAAAGAAACAAAGGAAAGACTAGAAAAGCATGGGCAACACAAACTTATCCTAGGTGGTTACTTGAGATTAAAAGCTTGAGTTGTAAGTATCAAATACTTTATTCATATTTTGCATATCATCATGCAAATTTTATCTAATTGAAGCCAGTAAGCAAAAAAACATATCGTATGCCATGCGATGCAAGGGGATACATTCAAAAATGTCACCACCAAAGAAGACTTGATGCTCGACTTCAAGTTTGGCCTTCAATTTGTGGTGGAAAATCGACAAAGGAAGGGATCACAGACACAATATGACCCTTCAAATGAGTTGGTAAATAAAATGACAAGATTGTAGTTGTTGATTATTTTTAAATATATTGATGATTGATTTAACTCATCAATTAATTATGTGTCTATTTGTTTTAAATAGGAAGGCAACATCATTTCATTTGACGGTGGTGGACAACAACCCGATGATACTAGTGGTTCACAAACCCATCATGGTATGTGTACTTTTAAAACAAAATGTATGATATGACCATTTTAAATATTTCCTTCAGATGGTGTACTTATAACTTTTCTTGTTTCAATGGCAGAGCATGTAGATAAGGGTGCTCGAAGAGGAGAGGAACCGGAAACAATCCAACCAATGGTGTCGACTACTCCTCTAGGTAAAAAACATAGTAATGATATTTGTACTAATAAAACATTGTTATGAATAATAACCAACCATGTCCTTTTAACGCTTTTTGTTATTGTAGTGGATTCCCATGTGGTGCATCAATGTCCACATCCTACTACTAGAAGTAGTACAATGCTTGAGATGACCCATCGCCTTCCAGTAGTAGAACAGGGCCTAATAGTTGAAGGTATGGATCAAGACGAATGTGATGATGATTAACTCGTGAATTTTATCAAAAAGAAGAAACTAAAAAAGAAGTGACTATACAAATATTCAGGACAAATTTTATTAATGTAAATTATTGATTGTACAATTTTTTGTTTTTCTAATTGTGTGTGAACCTTGTATGTTATGTATCAATGTACCTTTTTTCTTTCATTTACCTTTAATTATTGTTTTGCTACTTGTTATGCCTGATTGGGTATGGGGAATTGAAAGTGATGTGAGGAGGGAGAGGGATTGAATGAGCTTCCGCCTTCACGTGGTTGGTCTTTTATAGTAGAGAATAAATTATTATCGAAACCAAGAGGAGATTATTCATGAGGTATTCCCCTTTAGTATTTCTAGATCATCGTACATGTTTAATTATTAGTCAGTCATATAACATTTAATTATCTTTGTCAAATGCAAGATCATAGATGTTTAGTTATTTTTCAGTCATTTAACCTATTATTGTCTTTGACAAATGCAGGTTTGAAGGGTGGTCACCTCCACGATCCACAATGCGTTTCCGACAAGGTACAAATCATTTACTTCTCTTGCGTCATTAGTTAGTTACATTAGTTAGTTACATTGTGTAGTATTTATTTCATGCATTAGTTAGTTACAGTAAAATTAATGATGAGGCTTCGTCCAAATCTATTGTAAGTGCATTACTACTTGGAACACCTTTTGTGAATCATTATGACAATGTTTCTATCCTCCAATATATTTATCCAATGTGATGTGTAGGTGGTTATAGCTTCATCAAGTTCCCATCCAAAACATCCAACAAAATATCAAATTCTTCAAAAACTTCAGATTCAATAGATTCAAAAACCAAATATGAGGTACTTATTCTCAAATTTAATTTTATTTACAAATTTAGTCGGCCCTTATTCCTCTCACCCAAATCAATGTGTCACTTCCATAAAATATACTCACATTTTGTTGCATATTGTTGTGCATTAGAAACATCAATCCACATCCAAATAATTGTACATTAAACAACTGACGCTAGACTATGCAGATGCCCCACCATCCCCTACCCCTCAACTGAAACTCGAATTTATCCATCTCTTCAATCCTACCACTGTAGATCCTTCATTACTCTTAATGATGAAAGACAATATTACCAAATCTTTGTATCTTCTCTTTACTCATAACTACTAGGTTAAAAAACAATTAGCCACAATCATCCTTCACAACAAAAATATTAAACAAAAAAACTCATTTCCCATAACCTTATGGAATGATTGCAACTACCTACCACAACCCATCCCTCTGTATACCATCTTAGTTGGGTCTAACAAAATGACCCTCACCTATTGTTAATAAACATTGCACGGTAACTTTTTCCACTGGCCCCTTCAAAGATATCATTGAATATGGCATCTCTCCATTAGACTATTTTGATATTCTATTAGGAATCGCATACCAATGCCAACATAATCCTTATACAATGATTTCCATAAATCCTATAAGTTATTTAAAGATGGTAAAACCTATGAACTAACCTTTATTGATGCCCCTCTCTCTAATCAAGTTGTTTTTCAACCAATAAGAATGCATAAATGATTTTAGTTATATGTTATCCCACCTAACACACCATTGCGTCGAGATCCACCTTAGACTCTCTCTTTGACTTACCGATGGGAATCCCCCTCTTTACATGTACCTTCTATTCCTATCACTAAGATACCTTGGCACCTTACTACCCATTCATAAACCCTAAACCTAGCTCATGTTCTACCCTATTATTTAGCCTAG
This sequence comes from Picea engelmannii, assembly GCA_009831015.1. Taxonomy (NCBI): domain Eukaryota; kingdom Viridiplantae; phylum Streptophyta; class Pinopsida; order Pinales; family Pinaceae; genus Picea; species Picea engelmannii. The sequence continues at coordinate 38,549 of ML802951.1, forward strand.
CCTATGCACCATATAAACTCTATTTATCCACTACCCATTTTCCTTCATTCCCTTTGTATCCACACTCCTCTACTCTCACCTTGCACAAAAATAATGACTCCAACACACTTGACAACACCTTTACAAACCTCAACAAACCAAGCACCACTAGATTCTTTATATTAGGACCATTATCTAAATATAGATCCATGCATATGAGCCACACTAAGGAATCTAAGAATGGTCCATGTTATCCCCATTTTGTGGGATAACTAAGGAGATGATGTCTCGAAGCCCTCAGGTTGCAGACATGGAGTACAGAGAGACAACTTGACCAACAGTGTCCACTTGCATAGATGGATACCCGCCTCACCACCACAACTCTAGTTTGATCATGACGGTATCCACCACATCAATTGGCCTCCAGAAGACATTGGGTATTACTCCATGATGTACAAGTCATGTATTTTGTGAGTGTCATTTCAATATCTGAGGCATTTGATTTTGTTACATCTATTATTTCTTTTGATTATGTGACATTTTCTTGGACATTATTCTCTTTTCCCTGTTTCACCTTAGTGGTTGACATTGCGCCCTAGTAAGTGGGTCACCCTTAGGGATAGATATGATACTAGGAGGTCCTTTTGATGACTCATCATGCCATTCCTCACCATACTTGCCACTTTCCACACTCCATCCCCTCATCTCCTCACCTTTTGGCTTTTTCAGGTGTACTGACCCAAGAAGGGGTTGTCCCTCACTTCATGGGAAGAAGGGGTTGAAGGCCTAGAGGCTTGTGGTTGGAAAAATATGAAGGCATGATTATGAACCTTCAAGATTCTCACCCAAAGAATTCTTGAGAGAAATGAAAAGATTCTCCTAAAAAATCAAATACCTACAAAAGAAAATTAACATTATATAAAAGTCCCCACTTGTTGAGGTATGTACACTCATGCGGTGTCCCTTTATTTCCTTGCATATGGAAATATGTGTACCTATAGCTTCAAGTGGACTTGTTGTAATTCACCACAAGTTAATCGATTCACCAATAGAGAGTACCCAATATTTTGGACTATTAATTAATTAATGGCAATGAATGGGCTTGGAAAAAGGATGCATTGAAAACAAAGGTGCAACACACCCTCTACAAAGGAACCCATAAGTGATACACTACAACCCCTTGTATGTCATGAACCCCATGCCCAAAATTATTCCCCTCATCCATAACACATCATCCACATGACTTAGAAGGAGGTACCCTCAAGAAGCACCCCTAAAATTGAGGGACGATTCACCCAATAGGTCGTTTTGTCAACCCTCTCATACTCAAACTTGGTAAATTGCATAGGGTATTTGAGCATTAGTTTATTTTGATGAAGTGGTTTGAATGTAATTGCTTGAATGGATCTTATATTAACTTGATTTACTCATCATGATTATTTAACTTGAGATCCTTGGAGGGCTTATCCATTTGTCTTTGTAAGACCCAGCTGGTGGACAGTTTTGGAGGAACAAGCCTAACTTGGGCTTCAATGGGGCATAAGGCCCATAGGTTGGATGCCAAGGGCCCACATGATAGATCATGATGACTCGCCTTTGGAGGCCTAGAGGACACCTTGGAGGACCTTTCCTAGCCATCACATGCCAAATTATTTGCTTGGAGAGGCAAAAATGTCACCTTTGAAGAGTTGACCTCATCATTAGGGTTAGGGTTTTGGTGGTGAAGTTGTTATTTGTTAACACTTGGCATGACTTGTTGGTAGGAGGATATATCGCATGAGAGGGAGGCTATATGAGACCCAACAACTTCAACTCACTCCTCCAATGACTTGCTTAAAGGGTCAAAACGTCACCCTTAGAGGGTGACGTCATGTTTTAGGGTTTTCTTTCATGTGCAAAAGTAAAAATTAAATAATATTATTTGTGTAAAGAGGAAAAATAAGGGTTGTTTCCCCCTTATTTTTTGTTTACCCTAAATTATGTGGAAAAACAATGTTTACGACATTTTGTATAAATAGAGATCATTTGAATCTCATTTCATAACATAATTCTCTCATTGTGAGAAGTACTTGGCTGAAATTTTCACTATAATTGAGAATTCTTGGTGTTTATCTCTTGTGAAAATACTTTTTGGTGTTATCTCTTCGTTATTGGATGAGATAAGGTGGTGTGCACCTCTTGGAGGCTTGATTTCTTGCTATTGGATGGTAATTTTCTTGGTGAACTAGGGTTTGATCTCTCTCTTTCTTGGAATTGGTAAGGAAAAATATGCATTTGTTAGCTATTTATTTCTCGTTTCTCCGTTATTGTTGGTTGAAACCCTAGGAGGAGTATGTTGGGTACACCCTCCACTAAGCTTAATTTAATTTGCTAAGTCTACAAGTCATTTTGAAAGGGTTTCTAAGAGGAATATGAGTGGGCATACCCTCCTATATTTTACCCTAGTTTGATTAGCATACCCTAGGGAGTAAGAGTATTTACACCCCTGGGATATTGTTGATCCAACGTTTGTTTAAAGACTCCATTCACCCAAATATTAAAGGCACTAATCTGATTTTTGCATTGGTGATTTGGATTATTTTCGGCACGAAAGGAGAGCAAAGATATAATAAATAAATATACAAAGATATCTCAGATATCCAATAATATAACATAAATGTATCAGAGATGCAACCATAAACACAGAGATATAGTAATACACAATTTCTATTAATGAGCGAAAATGTACAAAGACTGTAAAAATACAGAGTGAAAGACTTGCTAGAATGGTGACAGCTTATCCCTGAGAAGAGATGTGACAGCTACTCACATTCGCAAGAAGATTATTACAATGAGACTCTAAAGGACTTTATAACATAAATAAAATCCAAAACCCTAACCCCGGAAGATGAAAAGCCAATGGTTTTGTGGACCCCATTTTGGGTAGTTTGGTGTATCAACTTCCCGAGGGCATAACTTTGGCATACAATCTTCGTTTGGGGCGCATGATAGCTTGTTGGAAAGGTATCATTGAGGAGATTCATTTTTTGGGATCAATCAAAGCCTTTGGTTTTCATTTTCATACTCAATACCGGAGAAAAAAAAACTTCATTTAGGCCCTCAAAATGGCCCTAGAAGTTTAGGAACCGAAAACCTGCTAAAAATAGTAAGTTGTCAAAAGATTGTTTTGTGCCAGTAGGAATAGGTGGGTGGCCACTGATATCTACCTAGATCAATCCTCCCTCCTTAGGAAGCAATGGTCTACATTGCATTGATTTCCTGGGGGAAAGGGGAAAGTGATTGTTGAATCTGAAGCTTGGTGAGTTGCTTGCCTTGCTGTAGAAGTTGTGTTGCTTGGTTTGTGGAATGTTGACATGAAATTGTTGCTGGAAGGGTTGAATCTTTTCGACTAGTCGAGCTACATGAGATGACTGTATTTAGAAGGAATCTTTTCTCTTTGATGCAATCTTGTCGACATGCTTCTGTTGGATAGAAGGTTCTTGGAATGAGGCTATAGTGGTTGCAGTTTCCTTCTGTTTCTATTTTTGAACAGATTGTGAAGAAGCTTAATTTTGTAGTCTGAGATACTACCTTGCGACACTATTTAGGTGGGATAGTAGTCAAAATTACCTCTGGTATTCTATAAAGATGACCCCTCATAGTAACAATGACACTATGGGGTCGAGACTCATAAATAGCATGGTGCTTCCACATATATGGTTGGCCCAAGAGAACATCACATACATCCAACAGGGAAACATCACATAATAACTCATCCTTGAAGGGTTGGATATTGTATGACAATCAACACAAATGGTTGACATGAAGATCTCATCTCTGGCGAAGCCACGCGATGTTGTATGTATGTAGGTGTGTTGTTGTCGACAATCCCAACTGTTTGACAACCTCTACTGATATGAGGTTCTCCTCGCTTCAACTATCAATAATAAAATTCAGCGGGGTCCCCTTCACCCACATTTGTGAATGAAAAAGACACTCCCCCTCTTCAGGATATGTTGGTTCTTCTGGTTGAATTTCCACGACCGCAAAAATAGTAGTGGGATCTGTGTCAATGATCTGTCTTCTATCACTATTTTCTAAATCAGGGTTCAGCTCCTTTTATTTCATCTTGGCCACCAATGGCTGAGAGACATTCATCGGTGTTGTGCCAGGGGATTTTATGGAAATTGCACCATTTTCCAGTGTCCTTCTTCGTCTTCCTGTTACCCTTCTTTTCCTGTGGCTTGGACTGGTTTTCTGAAGGTTGGTTGTTAAGGTTGTCTTTACCATTCTTTGGTTGTTACATATTTGCAGACCCAAACTCCCGATTATTTTGGTGCTTAAATTTCTGCTCGATTTTAACAACATATTGATAAGCAACACCGAGTGATGAGATGTCCAGAAAATCCATTTCAATTTGGATGTATCTGTGTAGAGTCCCATGGTATTTCAAAACCACATATCGTTCAAAGTCTTTGATACCCAGGTTAGTGCACAATGTATGAAAGGTATTGGTGAACTCTGGCACTGCTTGGCCCCTGTATTGACGCAGCGTGGTCCATCTCATGTACTATTCTTCATAGTTTCCAACAAGGTAATATTATTCCTTGACCACATCCCCAAAAAAATCCCAAGTGGGTTCAGCCCCATATATTCTAGACTCCTATGTGGAACTTTTCTCCTAGTAAGTTTCCCACCAATGTTTGACATGGCGGAGAGCCTTGAGTGTGAAGGTAATCTTTTCCCTATCGGAAAAATTGTGAATAGAAAAATAACCTTCTAGTATATTTAATCATTTTTCTAGGGCATCTGCATTTATCTGTCCTTCAAATACAAGAATATCAAAATTAACTTGTACCTTGAAGGGAGAGGTGCCTCCAAAGTGGTCACTTGATGAAGTTGCGCCTATTGTTATCGAAAAGCATTGAAGGATGTGGGAAAAATTCTCCATTATTTTGTCCCTCTGTCACATGAGAGCTTGCTCAAGCAACAGATTAATATAGTATTTTGCTCTGTCGTTTTTCTTTTCTTCTGCCATGGAGGGTTTCTTGGGTGTGCGAGAGTGATCATCCTCAAGAGATACAGGCTCAAGACCCAACTTGCTAAACACGGACCTCGTTGGGGACATGCACTGAAAAATGATCAAGAGTAGCCTGCTTTGATACCACTAATCCAGATTATTTTTGGCACGAAATGAGAGTGGATATATAATAAAGAAATGTATAGAGATATCTTAGATATCCAATAATATAACATAAATGTATCATAGATGCAACCATAAACACATAGATATAGTAATACACAATTTCTATTAATGAGCGAAAATGTACAAAGATTGTAAAAATACAGAGTGAAAGACTCGCTAGAATGGTGGAAGCTTATCTCTGAGAAGAGATGTGACAGCTACTCACATTCGCAAGAAGATGATTACAATGAGGCTCTAAAGGCCTTTATAACATAAAGAAAATCTAAAACCCTAACCCTGAAAGATGAAAAGCCAACAATTTTGTGGACCCCGTTTTGGGTAGTTTGGTGTATCAACTTCCCATGGGCATAACTTTGGCATACGATCTTCGTTTTGGGCGCACGATAGCTCTTTGGAAATGTATCATCGAGGATATTTATTTTGGGGGCTCAATCAGAGCCTTCGACGATCATTAAGGTGCTTGATCCAAAAAAAAACTTCTTTTACGCCCTCGAAATGGCCCCGGAAGTTTTGGAACCAAAAACCTCCTAAACATAGTAAGTTGCCAAAAGACTGTTTTGTGCCAGTTGGAATAGGTGGGTGGCCACTGATATCCACTTAGATCAATCCTCCCTCCTTAGGAAGGAATGGTCTCCATTGAGTTGAGTGCCCGGGGGAGAGGGGAAAGTGATTGTTGAATCTGAATCTTGGCGAGTTGCTTGCATTGCTGTAGATGTTGCGCTACTTGGTTTGTGGAATGTTGTCATGAAATTGTTGTTGGTAGGGTAGAATATGTTCGACTAGTCTGGCTACATGAGATGACTGTGTGCAGAAGGAACCTTTGTGCTTTGTTGCAATCTTGTCAACCTACTTTTGTTGGATAAAAAGTGCTTGGACCAAGGCTATAGTGGTTGCAATGTCCCTATGCTCACCTTTTGAATAGATTGTGAAGAAGTTGAATTTTGTAGTATGAGATACTACCTTGTGGCACTATTTAAGTGGGACAATAGTCAGAATTACCTCTAGTATTCTGTAGAGATGACCCCTTAAAGTAAAAATGACACTACATGGCCAAGACTCATAAATAGCATGGCGCTTCCATGTATATGGTTGGCCCAAGAGAACATCACAGACATCCAGCAACGAAACATCACATAATACCTCATCCTTGAAGGGTTGGATGCCATATGACAATCAACACCACTGGCTGACATGAATATCTCATCCTTGGTGAAGCCACCCAATGTTCTATGGTTGCGAGTGTGGTGTTGTCAATAATCCCAATTGTTTGACAACCTCTGTTGGGATGAGGTTCCTCTAGCTTCTGAAATCAACAATAAAATGCAGTGGGGTCCCCTTCACCCACACCTGTGAATGAAAAAGGCGCTCCCCCTCTTCAGGATCAGTTTGTTCTTCTGGTTGAATTGTTGCGGTCGCAACAATAGCAATGGGATATGCGTCGATGATCTGTCTTTTATCAGTATTTTCTAAATCAAATTATGAATCAGGGTTCGGCTCCTTGTTTTTGATCTCAGCCACCAATGACTATTTTGATCGACATTCATCGGTATTGTGTCAAGGGCTTTTATGGAAATCGCAAGATTTTCTAGTGTCCTTCTTCGTCTTTTTGTTACCCTTCTTTTCCTATGGCTTGGACTGGTTTTCTGAAGGTTGGTTGTTAAGGCCATATTTACCATACTTTGGTTGTTGTGGATTTGCAGACCCAAACTCTCATTTGTTCTGGTGCTTAAATTTCTGCTCGATTTTAACATCATATCGATAAGCCACACCGAGTGATGATATGTCCAGAAAATCCATTTCAGTTTGGATGTATCTATGTAGAGCCCCATAGTATTTTAGAACCAAATATCGATCAGATTCTTTGATACCCAACTTGGTGTGCAAGGTATGAAATCTATTGGTGAACTTCACCACTGCTTAGCCCATCTCTTGACGCAACGTGGTCCATCTCATGTATTGTTCTTCATAGTTTCCAACATGGTAATATTATTCCTTGACCGCATCCACAAAAAAATCCCAAATGGGCTTGGCCCCATATATTCTAGAATCCTCTGTGGAAATTTTCTCCCAGTAAGTTTCTCACCAATGTTTGACATGGGTGAGATCCTTAAGGAGTGTGAAGGTGATCTTTTCCATGTCGGAAAAATTGTGAACAGAGAAATAACCTTCTAGCAGATTTAACCATTTCTCTAGGGCATCCGCATCTATCTATCCTTCAAATATGGGAATATCAAAATTAACTTATACCTTGAAGGGCGAGGTGCCTCCAAAGTGGTCGCTTGATGAAGACGTTCTTGTTTATATCGGTAGGTGTTGAAGGATGTGGGGAAAATTATCCATCGTTTCATCCCTTTGTCGCGTGAAAGCTTGCTCAAGCAACAGATTAATAGAATTTTATGCTCTGTCGTTTTTCTTTTCTTCCACCATGGAGGGTTTCTTGGGCATATGAGAGTGATTTTCCTTGAGAGATACAAGATCGAGACCCAACTTTCTATCCTCAGACCTCGTCGAGGACATGCACTGAAAAATAATCAAGAGCAACCTGCTCTGATACCACTGATCTAGATTATTTTCGGTGCGAAATGAGAGTGGAGACATAATAAAGAAATGTACAGAGACATCTCGGATATCCAATAATATAATATAAATGTATCAAATATGAAACCATAAACACAAAGATACAGTAATACACAATTTCTATTAATGAGCAAAAATGTACAAAGACTATAAAAATACAGATTGAAAGACTCGCTAGAATGGTGGCAACTTATCTCTGAGAAGAGATGTGACGTCTACTCGCATTCGCAAGAAGATTATTACAATGAGGCTCTAAATGCCTTTATAACATAAAGAAAATCCAAAACCCTAACCCTGGAAGATGAAAAGCCAATAGTTTTGTGGACCCTGTTTTGGGTAGTTTGGTGTATCAACTTCCCGAGGGCGTAACTTTGGCATACGATCTCTGTTTTGGATGCACGATAGATCGTTGGAAAGGTATCATCAAGGAGATTCATTTTGGGGGCTCAATTAGAGCCTTCAACTATCATTCAGTTGCTCGATCCCAAAAAAAAAACTTCATTTAGGCCCTCAAAATGGCCTTGGAAGTTTAGGAACCGAATACCTGCTAAAAACAGTAAGTTTCCAAAAGACTGTTTTGTGCCAATTGGAATAGCTAGGTGGCCACCAATATCCACCTGGATCAATTGGATATATAAAATACTTTCCTCGATAAACGTGAAAAGTCATTCTCTTGAGATGGTCTAATTTGGATTCAATTATATGCTTTATATGCTTGGTTGAGCCACTAGGGAATCTCAATTTGCTAAGTATTTCATACTACCATTATAACATTTCATCTACAGCCATTGGGGCTGCAAAATTCCTAACACACTTTCATTTATAACTCACTACTCAACCATTGAAAGTTGCTAAAATTTTGCCACATCAATCTACTAAGGCTAGCGCACTTTTTGGGTGGGTTGTTGGCAAGTTTTGACGGTTTATTTCTATGTTGTAATGACTTGTTTTTTACAGCCATAAGGCTGGTAATTATTTCTGCATAAATTTTTTACAACAACCTTACATTGTTGCTAAAGTTTTATGCTATCTTCTTGAGCTAAATTAGTCAATTTGCTAGCTTGTCTCTTGTACTTTTCACAGAGCTTTGGGAAACTTTATTTTGCAGTTGTCATTATAATTTTGTTGCTGATATACATCATTGTTTATTGCTGCAATTAGGGACAACAAGATGAAATTTCTTTTCCACCTAGCATTATACACATAAACGTGTCTTGTTCTTGTGTCTCGGGAAGGTACATCACTCTTTATAGGTACTCATATCTCTTGGAAACTTTCGGCTACCACAAAGATGTTTTCTCAATCCTTTCCCATGCATAGTAGACTGTCCTATAGGGGATACACTTCCATCATTCCAAATTTTGTTTCATTTCCCCCTAGGGTCACCAGGATTCTCCCCTTGAGGTGATTCTTTCATCTCTAAAGTGATGGGAATACTTGCCTAAGGTGACACTGGGTAGGTGTTAAAAAAGTTGTCACCATTTGGTGGTCGGGTCTAGCTTTCCCCAACCTACAACTTGTGCAACAACATTTTGGTATCGTTTCCAGGGAGGATTTTGAATCCTCTTATGAACCCTAATGACACTTTGGCAAGTTATCTCAAAGCCTTTTTCGTAGCTTGTCTAGTGACTCCACCTAAAGGACGTTCCCCCTCCACATTTCATGTGCTCTACTTAAATCTCATTTGGCTACTCCACCTTCCTAGAACCCTTATTCCCTTAAGACCTTTCCCCAGGGAGGTTCAAACCTTCTAAGGTTTACTGAAGAAGGCCTCTCCTCAAGTCTCCCGTTGTCAAAAACAAATTCCACGGTACCATTCCCCTTGCCAAAATGGCTCACCCTGGGGAAAAGGACCTTTACAAACTCCTTAAAATGGCCACCATCCCTGGATACCCCATCACAATGTCGAAAGAGTCTCACAAATGGTTTCCAAAGTTTCTAAGAAACAATGTCATCTCTACAGACGATCATCTTTATGTCATAGGCCGAGACATGGAAAATGCAGAAATGGAACATGAGGATGTATCCATGATACTACTGGCCTCATCTTTGACCGAAGATGCCCAGAGGTGGTTCAGCAGAATACCTAACAATAATTTGGCATCTTATGGGGATTTTTCCAAGTTATTCAAGAGAAGATGGACAACAAACAAATACAATGGGATGCTTGTGTCCCAATTCAATCAGATAAAGAAAAAGGAGAACGAGATAGTGAGAGAATTTGACACCAGATTCGACAGATTATATGGTCAGATTCTGATAGATTTACGTCCTACAACTGCAACAATTCATCTCCTTTATGTGAATGCATTTGATCGGAAATTTTTCTTTATTTTGAAGGACAAGAAGCCCACTTCTTTGGCCCAATCCAAAGAGTACAATGTAGAGATTGAAGAAAATTTCCTTGACTCGAAGGTAAATCCTTTTCAATATCCTTGTGTCAAGGATGAAGCAAATACTAAGGCTTCTAGTAGAACTGCTCCTGATCTGATTTCCCTCTTGAATCAGAAGATAGATCAAATGAGTACTCAATTTGTCCAAGCATAGAATCAGATCATGGGTTGTTTGACTACTATGGAGAGAAATCAATTTGCCTCCAGACCTTAATTTACTAGACAAAGGGATCGACCGAGGATGGGATCAGATCGACCACTTTGTCAATTGGTTCAACTAAGGATGTGACCATATTGACTACTTGATCAACCGAACCGACCAACGGAGGGATCGAATTGATCATGCCATCAACTATAGGTGGGTTGATAGTAAGGCTCGGGTAAGCAGTTGGAAGTTGAGGCTGGGAAACAATCACGTCTTCTAGTAATTTTGAGGCTTCATCCATACAAGAGAAAGGGTGAGTTTGATGACTCCCTCCGCATAACATACAATGGAACTTGACTATGCTTTTATTCTTCCCAACGATATCCTGACTAGTTGACAAGAGGTCATCAGCATGTTGTTCAGAGGTTGACGAATTGGACTGACAAGGGCGTGTAGACCATGCTTTTATAATCTTGGATAGACTAGGTAAATTCTTAAGAAGATGTCTACCCTTACAAAGCATGCAAGGGTACTTGGGCTTACGTTTTGTTTGGGTGATCTTGACATCATCAACACTCCCAGCACAATTAACAGTAACTAGTTGTTTTCCACCATGTTTAGCAGTGGTTGGAAGTTTGGACCCTTGCTTATTTTTCTTCTTCTTAATCTTCCTTTTCTTCATCTTCTTATCCACCGAGTTATGAGCTTCAGAGATTTCACTCGGTGAAGAAGATGAAACGGAGGAAGACATTTCAATTGAAGAAGGCGAAGAAGCTATTACTAATGAAGAAGGTGAAGGATCAACATGAAGTTGATATTCTTGGGGGGGAGTACTTACAACCAAATCACTTGTAGTATTCAAGATTACCTGAGTGGAAAACAACAATACCAGTAATCCAATTGTGAGACCTGGAAGGCTCAAAGTAGCGATGTAAGGAGGACCAACATTTCCATAAGAAGCAAAAACAAAAGGTTCCCCTGGAAAAGGGGTTCCTTCACTGGTTTTTCCTGGAACTGACGCCATTAAACACAGATCCAACCTAGATTCTGCTAGGGAAAACAAACAACACATGCTAAAAATCTAGGAAGAAAGCAAACAAACAAAACCGTCTCACAATGAACACACTAGTTGGTGATGAAATCCAACGTTGTGGGAACAATGTAAGAAGGGGCTGAGATAGAGCAAGTGGAAAAGTTACGTTGACGACCTACTTAACGTATGTGCGCCTTGGTGCAAGATTCCACACAATAAATGTGGACTTACCCTCCAAGGAGCCTGAGTGAGTTTGGCCAACGTCGATTCCAGGTACAGTGAAGACTTCCCCTTCACCGTCACCTTGTGTATTACCCTAAAGAGAAAGGCCACTAAGGTTACCAACTACCACAATTATGCCTGGGGAAACAGTCGACAGTCTGATACACACGCAAGGGCAGGGTAACTAAGCCCAAAATCGACTTGAGAAGACCCGCACAAGGTTTTTTTCTCAAGTGACCCCCAATAATACACGTAACCAATACACCAAGACCAAAAAAGCAAGGTTAGTTACTCTGCTAATCTCAATGTGACCTCATGATTGATCCTCATGTGAGAAGCGCTTCCCATGAAAAAATATAATAAGTGGATTTATCGCTCCCTAGCACAAGATTCTATGTTTGTTTACAACTTTGGAAAGTTATCTTCCACACCTATTCCAAATCCCTACACCCTAAGCTAATGTAGGCTTGCTACTAGAAAATGTAAAAATGTCTAATCAATTTTTACAAGCGCTTTATTTTAAGGTTGTTGTTTACTCAAGAGAAAAATGGTGTGGACTAAATGATGTTTTGATGGACTCTAAACAATGCAAAGAAATGAGAATGCAAATATTTCACTTCAATGAAATCTATATGACGAGAAGGAGAAAATGTTTATCATTCCCAGATGCACAATGTCCCAAAATTTTATTAAACTCGTCAATATCAAGATCTTCAAGAAATGAGCCAAAGAGACTGTACACCAATACACGATTCTTGGCCCCCAATCTAATACAAAGTAAGAAATTAAAATGCAAGGATGCCCCCAATCTAATGCAAAAAAAGAAATTAAAACTTTGTGTTTCAAAGATAGCTAAAAGCAATAGCAAATCTCTATAAAACAAAGCAACCCAAACAAATTTTCTCTTTTAACACGAACTATTCAGAAAAAATAAGTGTTCTTTCACTAAACAATTCTAAAGAAAAAACAATGCTTTGTAACTGAAATACACTCAAAGCAAGAGATCAAATATTTCAAAAGAAAAAAAGCTAAAACAAAGAAACGATGGTTAAAATTAGATTCAAAGATGTCAAGCAAACTATAACCAGACCCGACAATTCACCCCAAAACCATATCTAAGATTTGGGAAAGGAAAACCAACAAAAAAAAAAAAAAACACAATCGTCGCAGGATACAGTGTGACATAGTGCATCGATCCTACTTCGTCGCAGGTCACAGAAGACCACAGTGCGATGAAGTCGCACTGTCTCTCAAAGCAGGGTGCGTCGATCAAGTAAAAAGTTAAAAAATAAAAAAGCATGAAGGTTTTATAGGGAAATAAACAGTCAAAGAGTCAATCTGGATCTCCCAATGACTCAACAAACAGAACCCAGGCAATCAAAGCAAGAAAGCAAGACTAGGAAAAACTAATTGATCCCCAATATGGTCACCAATTTTGTTATCAGACAAATCGGTAAGTGTTGACACAAACTAATCTCCCTAGTTTCACCCTGAAACTAGAACAAAACAAGACAGAATATAAAACTTTCCCTAAGTTTTAACTATCAAGCATACTAACTAACAAGAGATAAATGACATACCTTTTAAATATCACTTGTCCTCGCTAGTGTCATCCTCTCTCCATCTCAAGGATTATGGGATTTTGAACATGTAAAAGGACATAATCCAACGAAGTGAAAGCAACGATGTATACTCAAAAAAACCTATGTATGTGATCAAGGAGTCATACAATAAAATAAGACTAATTTTGTGGGAAAGAAATATATCACTCTATTAAAGATATGAAAAGGAGAATACAACCAATGCCTTGATGATGTAGGGTCCCTTCCAATAGTTCCTTGCTTCCCACACACTTCTACTCCATAGATTCAGATATTATAGATTTGAAAGTCACTCACAATATATCTTGACAAAGCAAAGCTCATAGCCAACATACAAGCTACAAAACTCAAGAACTAGCCATTCCAAAAAATCTAACCATTCCAAAGCTAGATTTCCCATGAGAACTCTTCTCCTTTTATAAGTTTAAAAGGATAGGGTGAGGAGGTTAGGATGATCCCACTAGAATAGGGATGCGAATTAGATTCAAACCGATCGGAGGCCACCTCACCCTCGAAGCTTCCATTCTAGAAACATCGAGAATATGCTCTTTTTCTTCGTAAACAAGATCTTTGCACCCTTAAAACTGATAAAAATGTGACAACATCGCAGGCCACTATGGTGCAACCTGCGACAATCCTAAATCGTCACACCCTTAACATTGAGCAAGGTGTGACGCTCCCTTTTTATAAGGTTTTGACAAAGGAAAAGATAATTTTCATCTTTCTGGGGAAATGTGTCTTCTTTCTTATTTAGGGATTCATGCCATTGATCCTTCTAAAGACAAAGGATAGGTGTACATCATTAACGGTCATAGGGGTGACGAAAATAATGTGTCACACATATTAAGGCTCATTCTCTATAGAGTATGGTGAATAACCCCTTCTACAACACACAATTGTTGGGTGCAATTCTTGGACATGCACTTCCTCCTACTTGTATGTTGTTGAGTGTGGATCAAGCTATTGTTGGTACACATAATGTATCAAATTCACAGAAGGATGAGGCTTGGAAGGTGAATGCATGTATTCATGGTTTTGATATAGAACATGGGTATCTATGTGGTAGCATGGAATCTTTTAATGCACCCTCAGCAAAGACACATGTGGTGACATTTTGGGAGGTTGAAATTGTTGACAACGAGAACTATACATTTTTAACTGGAAATTGGGAGGCAACGCATGTGACTGTATTAGCATCTGAGTTTTTATATACTATTAGCATCTCAGGGAAAGATACGGATGTGAGACATCAGTCAAAATTTCAATGCTTTGCTCCACTTTTTAATCAAGTGGGGAAAGATGGAGGTGGATTAGTGGACCTGAACAATTAACCCTATACTTTCATGAGATGGAAAGAGAATCTCTTTGTCAATGTTGGGAAACTTTGTGGCTTGACCATTGCAGGAACCAAGATGTTAATGTATCTACACTTGCATTTAGAAATGAAGAAAAAGAATGTACCATGTTTTTATGTGCAACTAACTTCTAACTCATATTGTAAGTGGTCATGTGACCAATTTACTAATGACCATGGTTTTAATGAGAAGATAAATTCATGACATATCCCATGGTGATGCTATATCACTAAGGAAATATAAAATTGCTTCATCTTATGAAGATATTTAGTTTGAAAATGGTTCATGTTGATTAGCATAGTAAGCAAGTTGCAAGGCAAATCATTTTTTTGGAAGTGTGAACTTGCACTAGGCATATGGAAATCTTGAATTAAAGAATGTTATGGGACAGTTGTGTCCTAAAGGGTGAGAAACTTAGCTTTCAACACTTCCACGTGGATGATGATAGGCAAAATGAGAAGTTACATGATAAGACTATCAATTGTTGCTTCACAAAGGAGCTATGGTTGCAACGTTATGTGGTCAGGCAACATTTACTTATCATGTCATTGATTCATGAAGACATGGGACAACAACATTTGTGATGGCTCCAATGAGTTGTTAATAATGTGACCTCTTCTTTTGAGACTGTCAAATTGCAACAGACTAAATTGAATAAGAGAACTAAGAAAGACACTCGATAAATGATGTTTGTGGTTATGTATGTATGTATGTATGTATGTATGTATCTATCTATCTATCTATCTATGTATTGATCTTCTTCTTTCAAATTGTGACTGAATCAACCTATACTGGGCCTAGGGATGACCTCACCTTGTTCTGAAATTTGATGTTAAGGAACCAACCTAAACTTGAATTGTGGGAGCTGACCTCTCTGTGGAATGTAAATGGAGAACAAGGTTGACCCTTTTTTATGGAGGCTTCACATCATTGGAGCCCTTGTGTCCACGTTTGAAGGACTGAAGAATTCATTTGGATGATGTCTAGGGTTGAATCATATACCTTGAATCCCACATGCCTACATTCGGAGATCAGGTTCCCTGACTTGGTGGAGGAAGAGGAGCTTTGAAGTGCCTTTGGAGGCAGGGTGTTGCAACAAAACCAACCTATTCCTTTCATTTAGAGAAATGTGTCATTTTTCAGAGCATATGCCCCTTGGATTTTGTATATGTGGCATGAATTCCCTCAAATTGTATTATTTTAAATTATTAAATTGTTGAAGAGGGCCTTTTGCCTTTCCATAGGATAAATTAGGGGATTTTAGCCTAGGAAATTAATATATTAATGCAAAGGAAGTTAAGTGCCTCCTCTATAAATAGAAGTACACTTCCTCTCATTTTCTCACCAACAAATCAAGGGAGAAATCCCTTAGGAGGTCTGAAATTTGTTGGAGCATCTTGTCTTGTACTTATGCGCACTTTTGGAGGATTGATCTAGTAGATGTTTTTTCTTGTTTTGGTGGAATTTTCATGAAAACACGATTCCCTCATGCATAATGACTTGGTATAGTAAGTGTTATTTCGACGTTGAAGAGTTTGTTCTTGGAATGTCTTGGGGAATGCTCTATTAGATGGGTAATATTTGCATGTTATCTTTGTCTCCTTGAATAATTTTGTGGAAACCCTAAGGATTAAGATTGTTTATCCCCTTCCCTTATTTTGTCCATCTCAATTTTGTTGAAACATAAGAGGTCAAATTAGGGATTATGATTGTATATCCCCCTAACATTTACCTTGAGGTTGAAATCAAGGGTTTATGAGGGGATAAACTCTAGGGTATGACCTATTTCCCCTTCATCATTTGCTAGATGCTAGAGAAGAAGTAGGATGGAACCTAGGATTTATGATGGTATAAACTTTAGGGTTTCTGTCGTAGAAGGTTTTACATAGGCTTATGATGGTATAGTCATAGGGTTTGGGTATTCAAGTCTTCTCATTTTTTAACCTCCATTGAAGTTTTTGCATTGACTCCATATGCCTGGTAAAAAGACACTAATCTCTAGAGCTCTAAACACCTTTTTATTAACCCCAAAACTCATCACAACCATTTTTCTTGGATTCACTCTTCACATCACCTGAGCTTCATTCCCCCAAGTCTTGGAAATATTAATCTAGGTAAACCCCCTTGAGCCAAAGAAGATCTTTCCTAAATTGAAAGAGGTTTGGAGAGGTGATAATGGCCTCCCTCTTGGTTACACCGGATCACATTTGAGCTTTCATATTTTATCTCTATAAGTGTGAGTTTGTTTGATAACATTTTTGGTGTCATTGTCGGGGATGTTATCCCCACTTTGTGGATAACTAAGGAGATGATGTCTCGAGGTCCTCAGGTTGCATATATGGAGTGTCGTGAGACTACATGATCAACATTACCCTTTGCACAGATGGAAAACTCACTCACCACCACAAATGGTCACATGTTTACAAATGTCATCCACCACACCAGCTGGATTCCAGAAGGCAGCGGGCCTTTCTCCATGAGGAACAAGTCAGTATTATGGTGAGAATAATTTTAATATTTAATCCATTTGATTATGTTGTATCTTAGATTGCTCTAGATTTCATGATATTTTCTTTGAAATTATTCCTTTTTCCCTGCTTCACCTTGGTGGTTGACATTGCACCCTAGTAAGTGGTCTTCTTTGGGAGTGGGTTTGCTACTAGGAACTCCCTTAACGAGCCATCGTACTGTTCACAACCATACTTACCACTTTCCATCATTATTCCCCTACATTTCCTTATCTCTTGGGATTTTAGGGTGTATTGACCCAAGAAGGGGTTGTCCCTCATTCGATGGGAAGAACGAGCTAAAGGCCCAGAGGGGTTGGTGTTGGGTAAAATATAAAATCCTAATATAAACCTTCCAGATGATTCACCCATGGATCACCCAAGAAAGCAATGAAACACTTATCTTTGAATAAAGGGAACCCACAATATAATAAATAAATGCTTAAAAGGTTAATTGAAGGATAGGAGGTCTCATCACTAGCTAACCTATCACGTCCATGGATATATAGTGGTATGACATTGTCATCATCTAGTCACCAAACCAAGGCAATGGCTCTCAGTTGCTTGGTTGAGAGAAAGGGGGTCTCATCACAAGCCAACCTTCTCATTTCCATTAGGTGTTTGTGGGTGACATTTCCATCACCTAGTCACCACGTCAAGGCAGTGACCTTCAATCTCTCCTTATGGTATTATAAAGAAAATATAAATAAATAAAGATAAAAGGCAATTGATGGGCTTGGAAAAAGTGCATTCTGGATGAAGGTACCACACACCCTCTACAAAGCCACCCATGAATGAGACACTACGACCCCTTGTATGTCATGAGCCATATTCCCTTTGAGTCTTTACCCCATCCACCTCATACATTTTACATGGCTTAGAGAGGGACCTCTTGGAATCTCTCCTTGACCTAGGGAAAGACCTACCCAATAGGACACCTTGTCAAACCTCCCATATTTAAGCATGACAAGTCACATAGTTTCTTTGAGTTGTTAATTGTTTGATATAGTGATTTTTGATGCACATGCTTAGATGGATTATTTATTGATTGGATTCACTTATCACGATGTTATGACTTTAGATCCTTGGAGGGTGTGCTCATTTGTCTTTATAGGAAAAAGTTGGTGGACAATTTTGGGAAAACAATCATAGCTTGGGCTTCCATGCATGCCAGATGAGAGAGATCATACTTGGATGACATTGATGATGACTAGCACGACCTAGCCCACCCTTTACTTGCCAAACAATTTTCCCAGGAGGGGCAAAACGTTCCACTTTTGAGCTTGACGTCATGATATTAGGGACTAGGGCATGGTGGTGAGGTGCCACTCTTTTGAAACATGGACTTTTGAGGAGAAGGTCTCCACCATGATATGAGTTCCTAGATGCTTGACACATGGACTTTGGAGGCCCATCCATGCTTCTCCAACACCAACGATTTCCTCAAAGTGGCAAAATGTCCCCTAAAGGGGTGGCTTCCTCCTAAATTAGAGTAAAATTTGTGCAAAAAGTGAAATTTTAAGTGAATTGTTTAATGTTACTTTGTTAAGGGGGAAGATTAGGGTTGTTGACCCCTAATCTTTTGTTTTACTCCTTAATTTATGGACAAACTATGTTAGCTACTTTTAGTATAAATAGAGATCCTAAGATCTCATTTTGAATCATAACTCTCCCTTTTGTGAGAGACTTGGTCTGAAATTTTTGGCCCTATTGGCTATTTCTATCTCTTGTGCACTTGTGTATGGTTATAATTATGAATGGTTGATGGAAGAAGTGATGTGCTAGCCTTGGAAGGCTTTTATATTGCTATTGTGTTGGATTATCTTGGCATTTTTCCTTGAATTGGTATGGTTTTTAATTTCTTGCTATAATTTGTTTCAAGTCAAGGTTATTTTGCTAGGAACTAGGTGGGAAGTATAATGGAATACACCCCCACCTTAGGCTTCATCACTTTATGCTTCATCTTATTGCTCCAACAAGGATTTTCTAAGAGAAGTATAAGGGCATACACCCTCTTAGCTTAAACCCTAACCTAGAGAAACTTGCCTTGGGGAGTAAAAGGGATTACACCCCCAAGGAGGTAGATTCTCTAAGCTCCTTTTGACTCCATTCACCCAATATTAAAGGCACTATCCATACATTTTTGCATTGGAGATATAAAATCATTGCCTTGGGAAACACAATTGTTTGGTCTTTTGAAAGGTCTCTTGCTTGAAGTCGATTTGTCTCATTGAGAGGAGTCTTCCCCCACTAGGGAGTCCCCTCTCTCCCAACACTCTAATTGTTATTGAAAACTTTAACCTACAGCCATTAGGGCTGCATAACCCTATCTACTAACACTCTCATAACTCCTAAACTAACCCTAGACTAGCTCTCTAACTTTGCTCATTTACTCTCCTAACTAAGGCACATCGTTTGAGCTAGTTCTTGGAAACTTTTCATAGTTGATTTTGCTGATGTTTGCCACTGAATGCTACAGCCATAAGGCTTCAATTGTCTACAGAAAACACATGTTTACACAGCCATCTTATCTAGCTTCTTAAGTGCCAATTTTCAACTTATATTCATTGCTAAGTTTGATGTTAATTTAACTAACTAGTCTAGATCTTTATATGCTGATTTTAGATGTTTTGTTTGCTGATATAAGCTGATATCTACTGCTGAAAATTAGGGACAACAAGCTTAAATTTCTGATCCGACTAACATATATCATTGCAAAGTTTGTTTTCTTGTGTTTCGGGCAGGTACAATCATCCAAAAAAGTACTATACATGTGGGGCAGAAATTACTTGACTTGCAAGGCATATCTCCCTACCTTTGTTTCCACTTAGAATTGACCTCTAGGGGCTTCACTTCCATTTCCCTCTAGCTCCATCTCAATCCCCCTAGGGTCACCGAGATCGCCTCCCTAGAGTGACCTAGTCACCTTTGAAGTATGGGACCTACATCAAGGTGATATTGGGTGTAGGATTCCCAAGTTGTAGCACTTTCTTTGTGGTTGGGTCGGGATTTTCTGAACCTAAAACTTGCTCTAGAACATTTGGCACCATTGTCGGGGAAGATTTTGACTCTTCTTTGTACCCTAATGACACTTTGGTAAGCTATCCCAAAGTCTTTCCCTTAGCTTTCCTGGTGACTCCACCTAAGGGGCATTTCCTTTCCACCCTTCTTGATGAGATCATATTGAAGCTCATTTGGTGACTCCACCTTCCCAGAACCCACTTGTCCCTTATCCTTCTCCATCCCTTTGATGAGGTCACTTCAGATTCATCTGGACACTCCATTGATGAACCATGGGGAAATCAAAATATCACTTGCTTAAAGCATGGAGTGATATCCCAAAATTTCATGGTAATCCATGCTCAGTCGTTACACATGTCACCAAATTTGTTGACTTTATTGAGTGGTATGGCTTGGAAGAGGAAGATAAATTGATAGAGTCATTCTTAATATCAATGAATGAGAAACAAAGAAAATCTATTAAGCACAATAGGCCAAAAGGTTTGACCATCCTTGTCCACACATTTCTCAATCATTTTGAACCACAATCCTAGCAAGTGGAAGACACCATTCAAGACCTTGAGGATGTTTTCTAGGAGAGATCCTATCCATTGGAGCCAATTGATGAGTTGAGGGTGTTTTCATTTCAAGAAGATATCCATAAAGAAGAAGAAAATTGTGATGAACCACAAACTCTTGACGAATTTATACTTGCCCAAGACAAATAATCTATGGATGAGGACTTTTCCTTTGATCCTTTCCACCATTTGTTCAGGATCAAGCCCCTTTTGATGAAAATACCTCGAAGCAATAGGATTATGAAGGAACTTGCTAAGAAGAAAAGGAGGTGCCCTGAAAAGAAACATTATGTCAACACCTCAAATAAAGATGTTCCACTTTATTCATCCCTTGTTTATGAAGAAATGTCTATCCCCGTCATGGAGGATTTCTCAAGTAAGGTCGAACAACATCTTGATGATGACATTCATGGTGAGCTAGGATACCAAGTAATCGATGAAATTCCCTTTGCAAATGAAGAAAACTGTGAAAAGGATCTCGATGAAGTTTCTCTTGCAGAAGATTTGAACGAGACATTGTACTTTACTATCCCTTTTGCAGTTATCCAATCTTGTGAAGAAGTAATAAGCTTCTATGATACAGATGAAATTATGGAACAACCCCTAGATACAGTTGACGATTTCATACAGATTGAGAGATGCCGATGGGATTTGGGTTGTTTCATTTTTTACGAAGATCCTATCTACAACATTGAAGGCACATCTCAGATAAAGGATACAAAAAACATTTCTTTAGAGGATTTATTTTTACATCCAGATGGTCCATATATGTGCCAACCCGATGATATGATCATAGATTTGTTCCAACCAT
Organism: Picea engelmannii; assembly: GCA_009831015.1. Taxonomy (NCBI): domain Eukaryota; kingdom Viridiplantae; phylum Streptophyta; class Pinopsida; order Pinales; family Pinaceae; genus Picea; species Picea engelmannii. The sequence continues at coordinate 59,935 of ML802951.1, forward strand.
TCGAGGACAACCTGACACAACATTTTCAGGATGATTTTCAACCACCATACTCATATTTTGATAGACACCATGTCATTGCCCGCCCAAAGTAATCTAAGGTCCATACTACCAAATGAAAGTACTTGCATGTTGAGACTTTGGGCAAGGATTTGAAAACAAAGAAGAATGGTTTCCTAAGTCGGACAGAGGAATTTTTCTCTAAGGTTGTGCCTTACCCTGTTTCCTCTTGTTTGGGAAATCATAGGGTTTTCTTTGGATCTCTTGTCCTTTCTCATCCTTCAGGGAGAAATGATCTTCTCAATGAATATGAAGACGAGTCGTCGCCTATGTATAGTAGCCCCCTTCAGAGATGGATAGATCAGTCTTGTGGCTACACTTTTAGGAAGGATGATCGGGTTGATGGCTTCCCTTTCTAGTAGGATTTCCTCCCTCCTGCCCATCTTCATGAGTTGTATTTCATGATAGATTATATGTGTGTTCATACTCATGATTATTGTGTGCTTGACTTATCTTTGTTGTATTATATGATTAAGCACAGGGGGAGATACTTTGATGAGACGATCAAATGGTTTCACTGGTTGTATGACTTCACCTGACATCATCCAACATGTGATATCCAGGGCCCCAAGGCCCCAGATAAGTAGGTAAGTCATTTTGATTCCCTACATTTTCATCTTGATTGATCATACTAGTTTAGATGCATTTCATTTTCATTTTTCTCTACTTGCATATTGATTTCATGCTTATCTTAGAATTTATTAAAAAAAATGTCAAAAATTTATTTTTCTAGTTTAGTTTGTTTTGATTATAAACATATGAGAACAAGGATGAGTAGGCCATCCTACACTTAACAGTTTGATGTTTCCTTACAGGCACAAGTCTACCAGGATATGATGTGGCTCTCATGCACTCTACGATGAGCACATGTCCCCAAGTAGGAGCTAGATGTTATCCGCATTTTGTGGATAACTAAGGAGATGATGTATTGAGGCCCTCAGGTTGCATATATGGAGTGTAGAGAGACTACATGATCAACAGTTCCCTTTGCATAGATGGAAAACCCGCTCACCACCACAGATCGTCACAAGTTTAAATATGGCATCCACCACAGCAGTTCGCTTCCAGAAGGCAAAAGGCCTTTCTCCATGAGGTACAAGTCAATATTATGGTTAGCATCATTTCAATATTTAATCAATTTGATTATGTTGTATATTAGATTGCTCTACATTTCATGATATGTGCTTGGACATTATTCCTTCTTCCCTACTTCACCTTGGTGTTTGACATTGTGCCCTAGTAAGTGGTCTTCTTTGGGAATGGATTTGCTACTAGGAAATCCCTTAATGATCCATCATACCATTCCCGACCATACTTACCACTTTCCATCATTATTCCCCTCCATTTCTTTATCTCTTGGGATTTTAGGGTGTATTGACCCAAGAAGGGGTTTTCCCTCATTCTATGGGAAGAAGGGGATAAAGGGCCAGAGGATTTGGTGTTGGGTAAAAGATAAAAGGCTCATATAAACCTTCCAGATGCTTCGCCCAGGGATCATCCAAGAAAGTAATGAAACGCTTATCTTTGAATAAAGGGGACCCAAAATATAATAAACAAATGATTAAAAGGTTAGTTGAAGGATAGAAGGTCTCATCATGAGCCAACCTATCACAACCATGGATATCTAGTGGTATGACATTTTCATCATCTAGTCACCAAATCAGGGAAATGGATCTCAGTTGCTTGGCTGAGAGAAAGGGGTTCTCGTCATGATCCAACCTTCTCATTTCCATTAGGTGTTTATGGGTGACATTGCCATCACCCGGTCACCACGCCAGGGAAGTCACCTTCAATATCTCCTTATTCTATTATGAAGAAAATATAAAGAAAGAAAGATAAAATTTAATTGATGGGCTTGGAAAAAGTGCATTGCAGATGAAGGTACCACACACCCTCTAAAAAGGAACCCATGAATGAGTCACTACGACCCCTTGTATTCCATGAGCCCTATGACCTTTGAATCTTGACCCCATCCACCTGATACACTTTACATGGCTTAGAGAGGAACCTCTTGGAAGCTCTCCTTGACCTAGGGCAAGACCTACCCAATAGGACACCTCATCAACCCTCCCATATTTAAGCTTGACGAGTCTCATAGTGTCTGTGAGTTCTTAATTGTTTGATATAGTGATATTTCATGCACATTCTTAGATGGATTATTTATTGATTGAATTCACTTATCATGATGTTCTGACTTGAGATCCTTGGAGGGTGTGCTCATTTGTCTTTGTCAGACCTAGTTGATGGACAATTTTGGGAGAACAAGCATGTTATCGCGCAATTTTTACTTTCTCAAAAGCCAAAGGCAAGTGAACACTAAATTGGTGTAACATGAGGTTTTCCTATCACTGTTACCTAAATAAGACACCTCTTTCTCTTTAGGGATGAAATCCCAGGGGAGACGTCCCCGGTGACCTGGGGATTTGAGAAGGCAAAATTAATGGTATTAAGGAAATTTGTCCCCTCTCACAAGTCACACTGATCATAAAATCCCAAAGGTTTGACAATATGAAGCAAAGATATGCTTAAGTGTACCTGCCCAGAACAAGACAACAAGAAAACACTATTTTGTAAGTAACAATTGATGTTAGTGCTTCGTAAAACCTTGGGATTTTCAATAAAAGAAATATGTTGATATAAGATAAAGCAAACATAATTTTATAACAGCAATGTATATATGATGATAGCTTCACAATTTACGCCTTAAATAAGTTTCAAAATGGCCCGAAATGGTAACCTAATAATAGAAATATGCTAGCACTTGTCAGAAGCTAATAAGTCAATGTAAAAATCAACTTTAATAATTTCTTTTAAGATCTTATACTGCTGCAATATATGGTTGTAGCTTACTTTTGTAATAGCAGCAAGTATGTTAGTAAATTAGTCTAATCTAGGGTTAGGAATAGTAGCAAATAGCTTGAGGTAAAGGGTTTGGGGGTTGTTTTCATCAATCAATCAAGTACAAAGTATAAACCAGTGTCTTTAGGGTTAATGGAGTCACTTTTTACAGCAACAATCTTGAAGAAAATAAATGATAATGTGTGAACTAGAGACAAGAGGGAAAATGATTGAGGTGTTGGTAACCCAAGGCCTCAATCACCAAACCCTAGAAGGAAAATGACTACTAGGAAGTAGGTAACCCTAGGCCCTAGTGGTTTTTGTTATAACCCTAAAATGCACCACACAAGCTTACCTGGCCTCAGGCCAACTCATGCCTCTTCCTTGCCAAAGCCACGCTGAATAAAACCCTGAAAAACCACTTAAAATAAGCAACCCGCGCCCTAACCTAACACTGGGCCCGTTGGAACGCTTGCTGACCTTCTACTGCACGCGTTGGAACGCGGGCTATCCCACTACAGCCCGCAGTTACCTAACAAAGCAAAAAATCAGGAAAGTTTCCGTCGGGACGAAAAGCTTTGGGTCAGTTAACTGGAACTCCTAGCCATGCATGGCCGAGAGTTCGTCTAAAACCCTAGCTCCTTCTAGCCTATAAAAGAAGGGGTAGGGGTACTATTCAAAGGGGGGAAATCATAGCAAAGAAACTCTGCCCAATTGCCGAATCCATTTTATCCCAACCCTTTAGCCTTTC
>ML802951.1:82565-102359 GCA_009831015.1 Picea engelmannii
CAGCTCCATCTGGGCACTCCATCTTCGACCAGCCTGTCGAAGTCCAAAACGGGGTCCTAATCCGACCAAGGTTTCCTCAAAACTTGGTCGAGGGAAACTAGGCCCCCAACACTCACCTGTGACTCATTCTGAGTCACTCAGGTATGGGCAATGTCGCTTCAAATACCTTGAGCTTCACTCGAGCTGCCTTGACTTGTTGCTTCACCTAAGCCTCCTGCTCAACGAGCTCTTGGATCATTTGCATTGTTACAGGCCCTTCCAGGTGTTTTTCCACTATTGCAACCACCTGGTCCAGTTGAGAGCCTTGCCCTTCAATTTCTTCGAACACCTTGCAGGCTTCATCCTGCACAGGTTGCAGCTTCTGCGTGAGTTCCTTTACCCTGCCCTGGATGGAAGTAATATGTTGTTGTACCTTGCATTGTTCTTGTGATCTCTTCATTCTCTCGACTGCAGTGAGTAACTTCATCTACACCTGCACAGTGAATTCCTGCTACTACGCTTCCAACTTCATAAGCTCTGGACCTTCTGTGAGGCATTCATAGGTCTGCGCACTTTGATCACTCAACTGTTTGCACTCTGAAGCGAGGGCTTCGATCCTTCCTATTGCATTCTTGGCGGCTTCTTCTCTCTGGTCACACACTTCTTGCGGAGTGCTTGGCACTGCTTGGCCTTCCAGCTCTGTTATCCTCTCTTGAAGTTGCTAGATGGTCTTAGCGAGCTTCGCCACTTGAACCTAGAATGATTCATGTTCCTCTTGTGCCAATCCTAGCATAGAGTGAAGTGTTTTATTCACCGCTTCTTTGACCGCAGTATGCTCTGCGAGTAGTTGGTCCTTTTCTCTCTGTATCTTCTCTTTGTCCTCCTCGAGCATCATCTGAAACTCATCTTTCTCATTTTCATAAGAGGTTACACAGTACCGCGCAACTCGTAGTTAACTTCCTCTTTCTCTTGCATCAAGGATTTTGTAGCCTTCTCCTTTTCTTCTTGGATTTTCTGAAGCCAAGACTTTGTCGCATCTGCTAATATTCTTAATTGGGAAGGCTCATACCCCAATTATGCGGTCTCCCACAAGGAAGGCGTAGTAGGCACTACGTAGACAGATCAAATAGCCTACTGCATTTCCTTTAGTTTCTTCTTGATTCTCTCATACAACTCCTCCTACTCTGCTTCATATCTCTGCAAGATATCTCAAGACTCATCCTCCGTCACTTCGCGGACCAAGCCGATGTCATCCTCTGTGAGCATGGCCTCCATCTGGGACCTACTGGTGTGGGTCTTCTTTCTTGGTGAAGGTTTTTGCGGAGAAACCTTCCTCTTCTTCGGTGTTTCTTTCTCGGTAGAGGGATCCTTCGACGGTGTAGCTTCACCTTCTCCTTATTTTTCTCCTTCATTCCCTCCTCCTTTTCCATCTACTTTGTCTTCTCCTCCTAGCGAGCCATATCCATATTTTTCTGAGGCGTTGTCCTCTTCATCAGTTTCTATATTTTGGACTTCTACCTTTTTATTCTTCTTCTTCGCATTGGTTTTTCTGACATGCTCGACCCGAGTGACCAAGGGGCATCCTAATATATCAACATCGAAGAGTTATGCATCTTCAACCGGTACAAGGAACTCCTTAGGCCATTCCTTGGTGATCTGCTCCATGTCTTCATCAGTCAAGTTATAATAACACTGTAACTCTTCCTTGCTCTCATCCCTATGCGCAGTGATATAGATGAAATGTCAATCTGCATGGAACTTAGAGATCGGTCTGTACTAGTAAAAAGTGTGTGGTGTCATGCATGGGAATAACTCTATCAAAACTTTCAGTTGTTGATAGTACGCATAGAACACTACGTTTGACTGCCATTTCTTCGACATGTCATTTGTATACCATAGTGAAGAAAATCTAGCTTCCAATGGCTCTGATGGTTCAATTTCTAGAAAGGTTGCTCCCTCGGGCATTTGCCAAGCGACAAATGCAATCAGCATGAGTAGCCAGCTAAAGTTGAACTCATATCCCTAATCCTGTGCTTCGCGACAGTCTTTCTCAAGCTCATTGATGAGGTAACTCACCTAATTCATCTGCATTCCCTCCACATTTTTCCCTATGAGGTCCACCATGAACCTGGTGACCTGCGTGGGGCGATTCTTTCTTACGATCTTGTCAACTATGAGTTGGAAAGCGAGGCACATTGCGCCATCCTGGATAGAGGATACCTTGTAGCCTCATTTTCGCTTCTCGACTTCTCCATAAGCCTCCTTAATGCAGTGTGCCTGGGAGTGATCTAAGGTCTTCCCTGGGTAGAATTGTTGAGGCTCAGGTCCTTGTATGCTAAATCCTATGATCAAGTGGATCAACATCGGATCCACAGTAATCTTCCTGTCGAGCCACAGGTATCCACCATGATAGCATGACAAGAGGAGTTTAACATAAGCGTTAACCTCTTGATGTTAACCAAAATGACGGATCTTCATTACATTGAGTATAGCGGACTGTGCCAGCTCCTTTATCCACGACTGAGCAATGATCCAAGGCTTTTTCCCAGGGGTCTTCATTAAGTATCGGTGAGGTGCGAGCATGGCGTAGTTATTTTTGTCTCCAAGGTTGAAGTCATTGTTCTTCAGGGATGGGATCTATCCCAACTAGCTTCCAACTATGTGTATCCCCTTTAGGATGTACATGGTGTTCAAAGTGTATTCAAAGTCCCCTGGGATGTTGTCGTTGTTAACCGCGCCAACCAAAGGCATGATATAATCTACTAAGATCGATGGGATCTTCTTTGCATTAGCCAGATCGTCGCGATCCTTACTTCAATTCTCAATCACAGGGTTAGCATGGCTAGAGTGTTGTTCAGTCGAAGGGGAAGACTGCAATCCCCTAGTTGACGATGCCTGAAGACCTTCATACATAGCTCTGTCAGCCATAAACTTCTTAAGAACCTCCTCGACGAACTTCTCTAACTCATTCTGCTTGCCCAACATTCTGACTTTTAAATGGATAGGTCAGGGTAGGCGAACAGATAGGTGGGGTAAACAAGCGGATGGTGATTTCTAGGTTCTGAAATCACAGCTCGACACACAATCAATTCTCTATTAGCTTAGATAATTATGGGTGGAAAAAAGTGGTCCCATCGCAACGTCTGACGGGTTAATTAAGCGAGTTTCATAACGGATTCCTCCAACATGCAGGAATGCTTCCATCAATGTGAATATGTTTGTTATGGCACGGTCTCAATGTCCATCGGCGGTCTATCTGCCCATAAATGTGTTTTCTAGCCATTCTGGAGCATTGTTCCAACGGGCAGGGTGCCTCCAATGTTCATATAGCTTCGCCATGGAAAAGTCCCATTCTGCGCGGTCATGTTGTTCCGACGAGGTTCAATTCCTGCAAACCTACCTCCTGCGAAGTCTTCCATTTGTTCTTTGTAACTTCCTACAACTTTTCCAACTTAGCCTTCTTCTTATTGAGCTTCCTTTCCTTCTTTCATGTGATCTTAGTTTCTCTAATTGTTTCTGGAATTCTCTTTCCATTCTTATTCTTATCTTGTCCTAGTGAAGTGACTTCACAATGTTAATGTTCTTTCAAAGGGTTTGAAGTTAATATATCTTCTCTTATTACTTTCTGGGTGGATGTACTCCTTTCTTGCATGGACAGGTCATTCAAACCTTCTTGTGTTCTTTCAACCTCGATGGCTAATTCTCTTGCCTTCTATTCCTTCGACTTAACTTCTCGTTCTTCTATCAGTCGCTCTATTTTTCTAGCTATGAAATCCCATAGTTCTTGATTTTTATTTTCTGTAGCTTCTTACTCTACTTTCCTTATGAGCTTATCCTTCTCAATCCAAGTCTTTCCTAACAAGAGTGGGAAAGGGGCGTTGTTCTCAACAAACTTAATGACTTCAAATTCTTCTTCAATCAATGTTCCATGAATAATAATAGGTACATTAGTAACTCTTCCACATAGGGTTATCATATTTCCTTTAAAGAAGCCTATCCTTCCCAATGAAGGTATCACAGTAGGCTTTCCCAAAATTTCCCAAGTTTCTTCTGTTATAATATTCACTTGTGTTTCCCCATCCAAGACACAGTCTACGTCAAAGTCTCCTATTCTTTCACTTATGCATTGTTTTACCTTCAAGATCTTTGGTAAACTGACATTCTTGTGATCATTCATCATTTCTTTCAACTGTGATAACATAGTCTGAGCTTTCTCTGATTCTTTCTCTCGATGATTCTATAACATGCTCTTCTTATCTTGACTTCCTTCATAGTTTTCTTGTCTCATGTTCATTTGTTTGACTTTAGCAATCATCTTTGGACAATCCTCAACTTCATGACCAACAATTTTACAACAAAGACAAATTGGACATGTACCAGGGCATTCTTTAGAAAGATGTTTTGGTCTTCTGCACTTATAACACAATGTCAATCCTCTCTTTCTTTTAAACATTCCCCAACCTTTCCTGTACTACACACTAGGATCACAGTGTTGGACCTGCAATATGCAAAAATTCTTTTTAGGTTCCTACATCCACTTATTAATCCAAAACTTCTTTCTATGCATAGGAATAACATATCTTTCTTTATTTCTATCAAATTATTCAGATCAACACTTTCTTCCAACTACGCCCTAATTTTCAGACTAGGACAGAATCTATTAAACATACTTAAATTCATGCTTTCGAAACAAAAACTTTCGCTTATCTTACTCTTATCAAAGCACAAAGCTTTACCTCTTTCAAGATCTTACCTCTTTTCTTCAGATCGGGTTTCTTTCTTAGCACAGAGCTTCACAAGTTAAGTAGAATATTGCGCACCACAACATCAGATCTACACACAGAGCTTCTCTTTCCCTTACTTCAGTTCCCAGCAATCACAGTTTCAAGTCCCGGCAACAGATCCATTTGTTGGCACATGGGCAGACCCAGGGTTCAACGCTTCGACAACACACCAACAAAACACTAACTATCGGCCCTTTCGAAAACACCTACGAAACAGGTGAAGTCTCACCCGAGGTAGAGGCAGGGGGGGTTACAAGACGCAGGTGTCTGTAACAGAGCTGGGACAAAGATCTGTGATTATAACACTTCTAAAGAGTACTTAGGAACAACATGCATCAACCCATTAGTCTTATTCACATCATAGATCAAACCCTAAGTATAGATTGGTGTAGTAACAATGACAACATACACATCACACTTAACATCATAAGTTAGATCTAGCACATTCAATATAAATAAAGCACTAAGAATTCATAGATCTATCTAACATACATAATAACAAAAGCACTAAGAAGATAAATGCAAACATAACATAGCACAAAGAAAACCATCAACACAAGATATATGTGGTTCACCCCAGTGTGGGGCTACGTCCACCAACTTATTCTTCTTCTTTATTAGTCTTCAAGCTCTTACATTCATCTGCTCTTGTGCACTAAGCCACAGAGCCCAACTTCGCGGAGGACATAAGATCTGTGCATTGAGAACCAGATCCTCCTTCCCAAAATTAGGTCAAGGCATAGAGCCAACTCCTCTAACAAGCATAGAGCCTTACATACATATTATGTTGCACAAAGCACTCAAAACTACTTGTACTTAGCCTTCCATGATATTGACTCTTTTCTACATTAAATTCTTACTTATTTATACTTTTACACTTTCTTACAAAAAGGCCTAATCATGGGTAACCCCATGGGCCGACATCCCATAACCCATTAAAAAAACCCTAATGAACCCCTTCTTGGGTCTACATATCTTGAAAAACAAGTGAGATCCACCATCTCAGCTCTGCCTAGGCACTCCATCTTCAACCAGCCTATCGAAGTCCAAAAATTGGTCCTAATCCGACCAAGGTTTCCTCAAAACTTGGTCGAGGGCCAACAAATGAAAAATTCCTACCTACTTACCTCTACTTACTAGTTGGTTGAATGCTAGGTGTAGTCAAATAGCCAGTGAAACCATCCTAGAAATGTCTCATAATACATGCCTTTGTGCTTCATCATAAACCAAAACAATGATAAGTCGAGCACAAAAATAACATGAGTTAGAAAATGTATTGTATCATCGAAAATCGTAAAGTCTAGCTCATGGAGGCGGGAGGGAGGGACAAAATCATGCCAATTCACACCTTTAGGAAATTGCTCAATCCATCTCTGAAAGGGATCATGAAAAATCAAAGGTTCAATAGGCTGACTCAAAGAGTCTAGATGTTGGCTACCTTGGATGTCTTCACAATCTGAGGTCTGGAAAGGAACTAGAAAGAACCTAGAGGATGACTGGAAATTTCTCAAGCGAATGCTAAAAGACTAAGATAATAAACTTATTTTTAAGGTATTCAACCTGCCCTTGGATTCTAAAAGAATGTTCTGCCCAGGATAAAACTCAAAATAAGGGACATGTTTCCCAAATACACCCTTAATGACATAGTGAGGTAAAATAATCAAAGGGAGATGGAGAACCTTGTCACTGGTACCCTGCTTTAGGAAAGCAATGTCCTCATCTCTATGAAGATTTGAGCACAATGGTGGTTGATAATATTCTTCACAAGATAAATCCAAGTGCTCAAAGGAGTACTCATCGAAATCTTCAAGGTATGATCGAAAATCATCAAGAGAAAATAGAACTAGGTCACCCTTGGAGATGTCTGTAACTATATCATTTCCTTGTTGCCAGATGTCAGAATCATTATTAACCTCATATGATAGTTGTAGAGGTAGCAATTGGAAATTTCCTTCCATTTCATAAATGGGATCCTCGTTAGAACCAATCACATCCCACTTACCTCTTTCAACATGTATGAACTCATCAATATTGTCAACAGTGTTACTACTTTTATCATAACATGAAGGATTTAATGCATCCAAGGGATCCTCTAGTACTTGTTCACTTTACAAATCATAAAACAAATCATCATCAAAATATTGGAAAGGGAAATAGCTTACCATGTTCACTTTTTGTTGTGCAGGAGCGTCGATGGCTTGGATAGCTTCATCAAATGGAAGAGGCTCCAGTACATCATCACCAAGACTCATCTCTTCGTCTTCAACAGAAAAAGAAGGAACTAGCTCTTCCAAGGGCCCCTTTACTTCTTCACCTTCTGAATCATAGAACAAAGTGTCATCAAGAAACCTAAAAGGAAAATGACTCACCTCATTCTCTTCATCTTGTGCATGAGAGATGGGATCTTGGATAGCTGCATTGGACGGAGGAGCGGTTACTAGTGCTTCATCCTCATAATTCACTTTTTTAGTTAAATCTTCACTGCATTCTATTGAATCATGGGAAAAATCTTGCTCCTCTTCAAGGGGTTGATAATTTTCTTCAGAAATTTCTCCTTCTATATCAAAGGATTCTTGGTATTGAGTATGGTACACATCCCTGAGATCTTCCACAATCTCAGTGGTGAATCCTTCATTCTCTAAGGATACTACGAGATTCTCAAGGGCATCTTCATATGTCAGGAATTGTGGTTTCAAAAACTCAATAAACCTATTGATGAGGTCTACAAAAGATGATATACCCCTATCTTCACAACAACTCTTAAACCAATCTTGAAAAAAAAATGGCAGAGAAAGTATGAATAATTTTACCAGAACATCCTCCCCTCCCAATTCTATCTCACTTATATACTTCAAGAATTCTACAATATGAGAAATTGGGAGGCCCCCAAATCTTAGAGAGTTGTTTAACCATTTTGTATCCAAATAATGCAGGCATCCTTGAAAACTTTTGAAATTAATAATCAGATACACTTGTTCCCAGGGCACCATAATCCCATAACTTGGAAATATCACAGAATTTAGAGTAAGGTGGCACCTTGGAAAACGTCAGTGGAGTCGCCGGATAATTTTCTTGAAACTATCAAAGGGATGAGGGGATCACCCTCAATGGAGTCTCCAGGTAAGCTTTGTAAAGTAAATGCTTTTGAGGAAATGCTTACCAAAAAGTGTTGTCTTTGAGGAGAATTGACTCATTGTTCCTCGGCAATGGCGCCAAAATGTTATCGCTCAATTTGTACTTCCCCAAAAGCCAAAGGCAAGTGAACAATAAATTGGCGTAATAGGAGGTTGTCCTATCATTGTCACCTAAATGAAACACCTATTTCTCTTAAGGGATGAAAGCCCAGGGGAGACATCCCCGGTGACCTGTGGGTTTGAGAAGGCAAAGGTAATGGTATTAAGGAAAGTTGTCCCCTCTCACAAGTCACACTAATCAGAAAGTCCCAAAGGTTTGACAATATGCAGCAAATATATGCTTAAGTGTACCTGCCCAGAACAAGACAACAAGAAAACACTATTTTGCAAGTAACAATTGATGTTAGTGCTTCGTAAAACCTTGGACTTTTCAATAACAGAAATAAGTTGATATAAGATGAAGCAAACGGAAATTTATAACAACAATTTATATATGATGATAGCGTCACAATTTATGCCTTAAACAAGCTTCAAAATGACCCGAAATTGTAACCTAATAATAGCAATATGCTAGCACTTGTCAGAAGTTAATAAGGCAATGTAAAAATCAACTTTAATAATTGCTTTTAGGAGCTTTTACTGCTGCAATATATGGTTGTATCTTACTTTTGTAACAGCATCAAGTATGTTAGTAAATTAGTCTAATCTAGGGTTAGGAATAGTTAGTAAATAGCTTGAGGTAAAGTGTTTGGGGGTTGTTTTCATCAATCAATCAAGTATAAGGTATAAACCAGTGCTTTTAGGGCTAATGGAGTCAATTTTTGCAGCAACAATCTTGAAGGAAATAAATGATAATGTGTGAACTAGAGACGAGAGGGAAAATGATTGAGGTGTTGGTAACCCAAGGCCTCAATCACCAAACCCTAGAAGGAAAACGACTACTAGGAAGTAGGTAACCCTAGGCCCTTGCGGTTTTCCTTCTTCTTTAGCTCAAGTTTGAGATAAATAAAATCTTGATGAAGCAAGGTTGTTAGAGTGCTACAATGGTAGGGATCTAGCACATGCTTCAATGGATAGGTTTTCTAGCAAAATCTAGTAGGTGGATAGATATTGAGATGAGGACAATAACATGTGTTTAATCTCCTAGGGTTTTATATTAGCAATTTCATGATCTTAGTAAATGTAAAGTAAAGATACTATAACCATTCAAAAGAAAGAAGAATTGCATAATTTCACTTACATTCACCAAGAATAATCTAACAAATTCCCTAGTTGAAGACTTTCCACCAAGAAAATGCCAAAATACACCAAGACAAGCCTCCTCCAAGAGTTGTGCACCACTTAGTTTCAGCCAATAAGCTTTAAAGAGGACGAATTTCAGACCTCACTTGTGTGAGTGAAAGATTGATGAAAAAATACAAGGGATTAATCCATTATTTATACAATCCAAATGACCTTTAATTACAAAATTAGGTCAAAAAGGTTGACATAGCCAGTTACAACAAATATCCAATTTTTTACATAAATTTGACAAATTAACCCCTAAAACATGCAAAAAAGGTGACAGCATACCCTTTTAGGGTGACATTGGGCCTCCTAGGTGAGATGTTGGCCTCCAGGAGAAAAACTTTAGGCCTTCCAAGGCCTCTGGATCATGGCACACAACTGCCTCCATCATGTCCATCTGACATTGGGTGGCGTCATGGGCCTTCCAAGGGGAAAGGCAAGACCCCCCTGGGTCCAGGCCTGCCAAGCTATATCTTGTGGAATGTCCTCCTCTCTCTCTCTCATGCAAGCCTCTAGTATATGTTTGCCCCTAGTTGGGGTCTCAACATCCATTTGGTGGGATTTTAGCCCTATGGAGGTCTGAGTTAATCATCTCCCCATATCTACCTGTCCGTCGGGCGTGGTCCTGAAGCAACAGCAAGTATCCCTTCCATGGGATCATAAGTACCAGGGATCATAACAATTTCAATCACATCTAATAATCAAGTTACCCAAACATGTGCATAAAAAACCCCTTTCCCAGACAAGTGCTCAAAGACGTTATGCTATTTTACAAGCCAGGTTTGGAGAGGGTTTCATGACATCCTATTGGGCCAATTCTCCTTAGGTGTGGGTTGTTTCCAAGTGAATACCAATCTAGGTCATGTAAGTGCATGAGATGGTGTGTGGGGATCTTTGGGCAAGGGGTGCAATGATGACTGGGAAATGTAGGGCTTACCTGTGGGTGCCTTTGAAGAGGGTGAGTTGCACCTTTTCATGAATGCAATTGTTTCCTATCCCATTCAATATATTTTTATTGTTTTATCTTATTGCTTTTTCTTTCAATAGAATAGTTGGAGGACATTGTCGGGGCATGGTGACCAGTGGTGACATCGTTACCCACATGCATTTCACAGAGATGAGAAGGCTGGATCGTGATGAGACCCCCTTTCTCTTGGTTATGCCACAAAGAGCCACTACACTGGCGTGGTGACCAGATGAATAGTAGTTTCATACTGCTATATTCCCATGGACCTAATAGGTTGGCTTGTGATGAGACCCCCTATCCACCAACTAGGTCTTGAGTTTTATCCTTTTATGGGTCCCCCCTTTTTCTTGCTAAGAAGCCTTTTATTACTTTCTCGGGGATCCCTGGGCGAAGCATATCAAGGTTTGATCTTTTGGCTTTTATCTTTTTCCAACTAATTTTACCCTCTGGGCATTTAGCCCCTTCTTCCCACAAGGAAGGGTACAACCCTTTACTAGAATGGAAAACACAATGCTCGAACCAATGCAAGGGATAGATGAGATATCCATAGAGATATCATAATATAAACTTTGTAGTCCTTTGTCGCATTTATTATTTGTATGACCATCTATATGTTGTAAACAATTGATCCTACACACACATTAGCAGCATTTCCTAGACTAGCCAAGTTAGGAACATTACAGTGGTATTAGAGCTTTAGTCATGCCAACCTATGACTAAATTCGATGAGTTCAGCGGGTGACCCAGAAGGCAGAGAGAATGTGGGGAGACAGATATGAGGGGCCAAAGGGCACTGGTAAGGCATCCATGGACCCAGAGGCATTCTTCATGCAGGTACTTAGCAATTTGGTAGTCAGCCAGCAAACCATGACGTAGTATTTGGCACAGTTGGCTGATAGATTAACTATAGTGGACACCCCGGGCACACCAGTCCCATAGGCAGCGCAGGGGAACTCGGGGGTAGGCAATAGACCCCAGACACCTACTTGCACATACACATCTTCGAGTAGGATTCCCAAACCATGGTTCCCTAGTTTTCAGAGGCCACCCCTAGCATTAGCACAACAACCCTTAGCACGGAGGCCACCCACTTAGGCGAAAGACATTACAGAGTACACTAGGGAGTATGCAACATTGGGCCATGACTTCCATCATGACATGACACTGGTCGAGTACTGTGGAATTAGAGGCATGAACCATCCTAGAGAACCTCAGAGAGGAGGACATCAACAGCAACAGGAGCATAACATAGATTTCATCTGGAAAGTTGTTAAACTCACCATATCTTCTTTTGACGGATCGTCCAAATGCACTACCAGAGCTGGGGTACAAAAGTTAGACATGTATTACAAGATCAAATAGATGATTGAGACAGAGGCTAGTGGCTCTTGTGCATCTGAGGGACAGTTGGATGGACAGGATGATAGCACATGTTCTTCATCTTCCCTACCAGGCAGTGTTGAGACTTCAACACGTCAACATAGTGATGACATGTGTGAGGATTCATATGTGTGGAAACTTGGACATAATAAGATTAGGTGGTTGGATGACCCACCCTTGGGTATAGACATGGCTTCCAGGAAATCATGTATGGAGGATGATGAGCTTTCTATGACGACAGTGACATATTTTTCATCTTCTCAGACACTTATGATAGCCATGACACATGAGGATATCAGTAACATTTCTGATCTAGTGGAGGAGCCTTGCATAAGGATTTCACTCTAGGGGCATATGGATCTGCAGATCCAGGAGGAGAGGCATGAATTGGAGCTAGTTGATGAGACACATATATGTCAGTATGAGAAGAATGAGCCACCTATGCTGGAGATTTTGTTGTTAGATTCGATCGTGGAGACTGATCATTTGATGGGATACTCACTTCCAGGAAATATCTACAGTGATGAGGATGCACTCCTTATTGGTCGAGATGACCATAGCATGTGTCTGGACACATCTGTATGGGATCCAGGCATAGATGATATTAGTAGGGTGAGTGCACAGGAGGATACAGCTGCCCATACAGGATATGGTGTTATTCAGATAGGGGTCACAGTTGGTGATGGCGTGCAGTGCCATATAGGAGGACTTAGTAGCACAGGGGACAGTGGGTAGTTCAATGCCTTATATTTTGAGGAGTGTATTGTTGGGGATTCCATTGTTGACACTAGCAGTGAGAGGCATGATGTAGCACCTCAATGGGATTGTGACCAGGAGTCACGACACTTGGTAGGACAGTTGAGAGTCAAAGAGGACATGATCATGGCAGCCACTAGATGCATTGATGATACACATGTATTGGTGGCAGGTTATTGTTGGAGGGCCTCGATGGCACAGGATAGTTCAGATGGGGGACTTGTCATTGATGACTTCCATGCACTCAGGGAGAGAGTGATTGTGATGAGGGCCGACTACCAGCAATTGTTAAGGGATAGGGATTACCTATTGGAGGTTGGTGAGATGTATCACAGGGCATTGAGGGAGTAGGAAGTTGAGGTGGACCGCCTGACTCATGAGTTGGTGAGAACACAGATATTATCGAAAGGCACATAAACAAACCTTCAAGAATCAAAGTCCATATTAGAGGATCTCCTTGAGGAAATTAGAGAGATATCCACTACATCTATTTCAGCAGAGAGTCATATATATCCCTCAGCCACATTGCGAGAGGATGTTGGTGGTTTAGTAGTGGAGCACCAGTTCAGGGAGGAGCATGAGGAGTACCCAGCATCACTGATGAGTATGGAGAGATATGATCTAGAGATACATGAGGATATCCATAGGTCACAGGGACCACCCTTCACGAGGGGTGTTGAGACAGTTGAACACACACGTACACATGGGGATTCCAGAGCCAGGGGAATTTATGAGGACACTTCCATTTGTGTTCTAGGATTGGTTGACCTTCATGTAGAGGATGACCCCGTAGTACACCCAAAATCCAGGATGTTGCAGGAGTATAAAGGAGATCACATGAGTATGCAGGGCACACAGTGATGAGTGGCAGTTCACAAATACATACAGAGTTGTATAGTGGGATTCAAGGGGACACACTGGATTGCAAAGAGGAGATGTACTTATTAGAGCATGGAGATTCCTCTCCCTTGCAGCAGTGTATAGATCTGGGAGATCACCTTCACCGTAGCAGCAGTTGCGTGAGTGATGATGGATGGAGAATGATTGACCCGTAATTGGTGGAGATACCTACCGTTGTACCCGATGGTTGGTGTGCAGTGATGAGTACAGGTGATTATTTACCATGGGTGTCGATGGATGAGCTTTTGGTTATGTCCTTTGGATTGACCAAAGCATATGATACTTTCCAGTCCTACAGTTGGTTGCAGATATTTATGATAGCCTTTCTTGATACTTTCATCATTGACATCAGCACAGGGGAAGCTAGACAGTGGCAGGGGACATGGAGAGTTGGTAGGTCAAGACCACTTGACATGAGTGTCTTGATTACATTCATCAGGATAGTGGTGGATCATCAGGACCAGAAAATTGAGGCCATGGGCGTCATGGGGAGTATACTAGGCCATGGGACGGAGGATATCTCAGAGGTTGCTACATATTCAGACTCTCACTAGGATGAGGGTGGAGTGCTTTCGACAGTTACCAGTAGGGAACATCAACAATTAGTGGGGATTGGAAGTGATGAACTTCCAAATTTGACATGGGATCTGAGAGTCCATTGGGTCAATAGTCTTTTTCATCTTATGAGGATCCAGGAGGGGAGGGTCTTGTATGGATAATTTGAGTAGACAATCATGATCAGAGTAGAGCAGCATCGACATGATGGTCCATGTCAGAGACTAGCATGGGACCCTGGGATTACAGGGCCGGGCATTTCATTGACTGATGCAGACATGCAGACGTTTGCAGGGGGGAGTCACTTTGATTTTCCATTGAGTTTCAGTATTGGGGAGAGCAAGTGTAACACCCTGTTTCCCCCAGTCTGTAAAAATAACTATACTGGCCATGAACTGTGGCAAACTCAAAAAAAATGTGAATGTGTGGTGTGAATGGACCTTGTGAAAAAGGTCGATGAATGTGAATAATATTATGAATGTATATATATTGCAGGACTACTGAGAGGGGAAGGTGTTGAAAAAGAGACCACGATGGCTGAAGAAAGGTGGTGGAAGGCACCTAGAATGGTGGTGTTAACTTCCACCCAAAACCAATACTATATTTGGACTTCACTGGCCCGAAGAACCAAGAGCGGCTCGCTGGCCCCGAATTAAATGACTCGTCAGGATTGGTAGGTAAAGGGCTCCTCATGAGTAATGAGGGATGGGGGTGAACTGCCCATCCGTAGAGTCCTCGGACCTAACCACTGCAAGGAATATCACACCACACGCAACCTCGCCAAAAGGAGAAAAGGCAGGAAGAGTGGGTGACCAGGGGGCAGACGCGAGGGAAAGAAGAGAGGAAGAACTCTGGAAAAATATAGAGTGAATGATAGAAGAGAAGAAGGAGAGTAACCTTCATTCTCGGTCACTAGAAAACAGAGACGCATTCTCACAGCATCGTGGTCTCAGCTTGGGGGTGGCAAGTGGTAAATCCATTGGGAGTCATTGAGCCTACGGTTGGGTGGAAACAAGCACCCTTCTCAGCAGTTGCAATCACATATGGCGTTATTTCTGATAAGTGTCTTTACATCTTGCATCTTGAAATTTATACGCTGGCATGTATACTCATAGTCTGTGTAGTTTTATGAATGGTTTGCATATAAGACTACCAGTGTAGTGTTTTGATTTAGAAATGGTGGTTACACGTTTATAATGGAAAGACTACGTATGGCTTATGTTTTATAAATCGCTATTTATACACATATTGAATTAATTCAGACTTCAAGTCTGTTCTCGGGAAATCTATACCCCTATCCATCTCAGGTAATACCCTGGATAGATCTCCCCATAGAGACACCCTTCTTAGAAAGCTCACCAAGAACCTGGAAAAGGATTTGAAGGCGCAAGTCTTAGTAACCCTGTACGAGGAAGAATGATCCTCTTGAAATCTCGAAATAGCAGCGAAGGAATTACCGTGTTCACTTCGCAAGAATCGTCAAGGAGGCATTGGATGGTCAGAATTCTCCGTGGAGAATTCGCGAAGTCCCAAGAGTCGTCAAATCTTGCAGAGGAGCAGGGGAGTTACGGTAAGCCTATTTTCAAGTTTTAAGTTCGGGAGAAATCGGACCGTAGGATCTGAGTCGACAAGAACCGTTGGATCACTCACGTAATCTCATTTCGTGGATTCACGAGTTGAACAGTTAAAACCCTTGCCTCAAGATTCATGAGGTCGTGAAAGGCGAAGTCCCGAAGGGGCGAAAGGATTTTTCTGAGCTAGTTATTGGTGAAGTGCATCGAAACTCGGTATTTTGAGGTTTTGAGGGTTGAAGAACTGAAAGCTTAGCATCAGGATTCGCGAAGTCGCGAAGTCCGAAACTCCAAAAAGGCGGGAAGTTTCGTTGTGGGACCCGCGTTGACGACATGTCGGAATTTTATCATTTTGGCATATCGACGAATAGGAGGTCGAGACTTTTGTCCCGAAAGTCCCAAAGTTGCGAGTTGCGATAACGAGTAGCGAGGAGTTCGGGATCTTGGCACTTCGGGTGTCGGGATACAAAGGAGGTAGCGCTTCAGGAAGCGAAGTCATGAAGTGTCGAAGCTGGGGATGAGGGACACGTGGTAGAACCGCAAGGTGGGGCCCGTGTGATAGATAGGCGGACACGTGTCACCTAGTGAAAGGAGTCAATACTCGTTGACCTCTCGTGTCTCAGGGATTCGTGAGATAAGGGAACGAGAGTTCAACCCTTCGACTTGCAAAGTCGCGAGTAGCGAGAATGCGAGAGGGAAAGATAACATCGCTTCTCAGGGTTTCGTGAAGGGAAGGTGCCAAGGTTGGACGCCAAAACTTGTGAAGTTGCGAAATAGCGAGGAGCGGAGACAGTCGTTGGATCCAGGTCGCGGGAGGACCCTTGGATCAGGAACCCCATCGCATATCGCACATTCGGGGGTTCAGAGGTTGAGAGGACCTCGTCTCGACTGCAGAAGTCGCGAAGTGCTGAGAGCCAAAGCACAAGAGAAGGGACACATGGTAGGACCACAAGGTGGGGCCCGCGTGGTTGATAGGTGGACACGCATCGTCTAGGCATAAGGAGTCAAAACTCCGTTGACTTCTCGCGTCTCAGGGATTCGCGGGATAAGAGCACGAAGGCTCATCGCTACAACTCGTGAAGTGGTGAGTTGAGGGAAGTGTGAAAGGAAGGTCAACCTTCGCTGACTTTCAAGTCTCAAAGGTTCGCACGAGAAGAGCACGGAGGTTCAACCCTTCAACTTGCGAAGTCACGAGTTGTGATGGGAGCTAGTGTTTATCCTAGCCGGTGGTCACGCGCGGAGGGTGCTGACAGAAGGGAGCTATACCCATTTCGTGATCATGGGTATCGCGAGATTGGAAAGGAGGAGTCGAGAGCTTCGACTCGCGAACTTGCGAGATGGCGAGTTGTGACAAGCACCTTTCGGAATAGGCCTTGATCATATCACTGTGGTCGCTTGGGAGCTGTGGAGCTCACGCCTAGTGCTATTCACACAGGGGAACTTCCAAAGGACATGTGGATCGATTGAATTGAGATTCCAGCAAGGAATCGAAGGAGCCGCTTCGGCTCATAGAATGATCCTTAAGACCGGGAGGTCGCGCAGAGACTCTGTCAAGGCAGAGGAGGCATCTGCAACCTGTACTAAGCCCCGTAGGATTTCGGGGATTATGTCCCTCGAGAAAAAGGCAAAAAATCTATTACGCCGCAGTGGGTGTCTAACAAATTGGTATCAGAGCATGGTTACAACACTTGGCCTGCTTGGGCTCATGAACGGGTTACGCAGAAGCTCCATTCGGAACACTCCTAAAAAGAGTAAACCCCCCTGTCTTAACCTTCCTAAATAAAAGACAAAGTTAAGAATGAAAATAAAAACCCTATCGTGTGTGTGAACATGTGAAAATATGAATTCTGTACTGGCTATAAATATAAATATTGACTAACAACCAGTGTTTTTCTTTTTGCACACAAGCGGAAGATCAACCGCGGGAAATTATCAACACATAGTATGGTGACTCACCAAGAGGTGGGCGAAGGCTCCCACAATAGAGACAAAGAGTCTGATGAAAGGAGGGCAGCAAGGACCCCTCCAGGTCTAGTTGAGACTGTGAGGAGCCTCATGGTCGAATTACAAAGCTGTAAGGCCGACAATGAAAGGATGATGAAAGAACAAGAAAAGCAAATAGAAATTAACGCAGTTTTACTGCAGAGTTTATCCGATCTACAAAGACAAATGCAGCATGAACCTAAAACTCAGAAACATGGTCATATCAGTGGTCACACTGAGAGGAGCACCTCGAAAAAGTTCCACCCCAGAGGTAAAGGACAAGCATCAGATGATTCCTCTGAGAAGGAAGCTGGCGATTCGGAGGGATCTTCTAGCAGCAGAACCAGTTCCTATTCCCGAAAGAAATAGAAGAAGCAAAAGCCTTCCAAAGGTTGAAAATTCGAAGAATTCAGAAAAGCCAAACCATCCTCCTTCGACGGTGAAATAAAGAAGGGAGAGAAAGCAGAGGCCTAGCTGCTTGGACTAAAGAAGTATTTCAGAGTCCATGACTTTTTAGAAAATATGAAGGCCCGAGTGGCCACCTTCAACTTGAACGGAAAGGCTTCTATTTGGTGGGAAGACCTTAAGAATGTGAAAGGGGTTCGCGAAGAGGACATGTCTTGGGAACGGTTTGAGAAATACTTCCAGAAGAAGTATCTGTCGAAAAACTATTTCGACGAAAAGACTAAAGAGTTTTATGAACTCAAACTGGGACAACTCACTATAGAAGACTATGTCAACAAATTCCTCTATTTGTTGAGGTATGTACCCTATATCAAGGCGGAAAAGGCAAAGGTGCAACGCTTCATCAGTGGACTACCTAAGGACTATCGGAACATAATTGAATTTGATGAGCCAAAGACTCTAGAAGGCATTATTCGAAAGGCGACCTATTGTCATGAACAGTTTGGGCATCGAGCAGAACCTTGCGAAGGATGGAAACAGAAGAATAGTTCAAGATTTCAKAAAAGGGGAATTAAATCCCCAGGGTTTAAGAACTATAAGAAGAGCCCAAGAATGATCTTCCCAACCCGGAGTATGCACCAACAGAATTTTCCCTCCTTGAGCGGAAATAAAACTTCTGGACCCATATCAAGGAAGACTGATAACCCAAAGAGAGAACCTCTGAAATGTTGGGGTTGCGGAGAAGAACATCTCCTGAGAGACTGTCCACACCGAAAACAAAATAGTCAGATAATTTATAACATACAGGAAGCTACTACCATCAATGATGTGGCCACGAGTGTGCCACAAATTTATGCAGCCTTGGATAATAACCAAGCCGACCACCAAGCTTTAGTAGTGGAAATAGAAGGTATGATTTCCAACCATCTAGTGTCTGTTTTAATTAACCCTGGTTCAAATTTGAGTTATATAGCCCCTAAAGTTGTTTACAAGTGTAAACTACAGCCACAAAAACATACCAAGCCATGGTTGGTACAATTAGCCACTGGCACCAAAAGGAGGATAGCAGAGGTCATACCAGCCTTCCAATTGATGTTGGGTAGGTTCCCCACCCAAACAACCCTTAACTTATTACCTCTGGGATCGTATGATCTGTTGATTGGTATGGATTAGCTAGCCGCCCATAAAGCTAGATTGGATTGTTACCATAAAACCTTAGAATGTGCAAGTAAAGAAGGGAAAACAATAACCCTTCAAGGGATCCAAAAACCTGTCTCAGTGAGACAAATATCAGCTCTGCAAATGAGAAAGTATTGCCGAAAGGGATGTCCCCTATATGCAATACAGGTGTTGAAAACAATCGAAGGTGACAAACCAAGCCCTGGTGATCACCCTATCCTGAGAGAATAAATAGATGTGTTTCTGGAAGAGGTACTGGGTTTACCTCCGAGAAGAGACATAGACTTCTCGATAGAACTTGCACCAGGAGCGATGTCGGTGTCTAGGACACCCTACCGGATGATCACACCCGAGTTAGTTGAACTCAAGATGCAATTAAAAGAAATGATGGATAAAGGCTATATTCAACACAGTGTGTCTCCATGGGGAGCACCAGTCATGTTCGTGAAAAAGAAGGACGGTACCCTTAGACTGTGTATAGATTATAGGCAACTCAATAAGGTAACCATAAAGAATAAGTACCCCTTGTCGAGGATCGATGACCTATTCGATCAATTGGGGGGTGCGTCTATTTTTTCAAAGATTGATTTGAGGTCGGGATACCATCAAGTCTGAATCAAGAGTGAAGACATCCATAAAACTGCTTTCCGAACGAGGTATGGTCACTATGAGTTTGTGGTGGTGCCATTTGGGTTGACCAATGCCCCTGCCACTTTTATGTGCTTGATGAACAATGTACTCAGCAAGTTCTTGGACAAATTTTTGCTTGTCTTTATTGACGATATATTAATTTACTCCAAGAATAGAAAAGAGCATGAAGAGCATCTTAGACTTGTGCTGCAAGTGCTAAGAGAACATCAGCTCTATGCCAAATTCAGCAAATGTGAATTCTTCCAGAAGCAAATACATTACTT
>ML802951.1:165382-179494 GCA_009831015.1 Picea engelmannii
AAAGCATTTATTGAGTAAGGGATTGATTGGATACATTGTTTGTTGCATCATCTCAATATTTATTGATGAATTGATATCGTTCCATTGCTATATTAATTAACATTGATCTTGTCAATATCTATTGTCATAATTGCTAATATATTAATATCAGATAGTTATATGAAGTACTAACCCATTGGTCATATCAATAAGCACTTGTCCCCACAAAAACATGAAAATAAAAATATGTAGAATTGATCACGTGAAAATGAAAACATCACTTGGGAAGTGACAATAACATTTTATTTTGTTTTTTAGTAAACAAAAATCAACAATGACCTTTGAAAATAAAAATCATTTTATTTTCAAAATAAAAATCATTTTATATGTAAATTTATAAAATTGCCACATGGCACTTTTATAAATTTACATATAAGATGATTTTTATTTTCTTTTTTGTATTTTAAAATTAAAGTTACACTCTCATGGATTTATGTCCAATCTATAATCTCTTTAACCACTCATAAAATGGAATGAATGGAATTTAAAATTCTATTTTTTTTTTTTTTAATTTTCAAAAAATTCAATTTAATAAATTGTTTTCTGAAAACATTGGAAATTGTTGGGTTATGACAACACATACCCTTGTTGTTATATTAGTTTGGAGGGTTCTCAAGTGTTTGGCTTTTTGTATGCCTAGAAACGCTTGAGATCTCTCATGTTTAAATGTAGAAGCCCGTGAGGAGCTTCTTGAGAATTTTAATCCATTTTCTCCATTATTTGGCTAAGTAATAAAGCATATCATTTCCCCCATTTTTGTTTGTCTCTTTGAATTGTTTTGTTTGTTGTGTGATGTATCTTCTCTATTATCTCGATTTTATATTGACTCGTTTTTGCAAGCAAGGTTCAACAAGTGGTATCAGAGTTGAGGTCTAGTGGTGGTCTGTGAGAGATGAGGGAAGATGGTTGGCACGTACAGAGGAATAAGGGGGTCGAGCAAAGCCATGGTGAGGAGAAGCCAAGACACAACACATTCATTGGACGAGGTAGTTGGATGACAACCCTCGACGAAGGTTATCGATAAGCAGGAGGACGAGGTGGTTGGCGATCGACCCACTAAGTAGTGGCTACCCATGAGAGTTCCCTATCAGGAGAAGAGGAGGTGGAGATTAAGCGGGAGCAACAAGTGGTCTCGTGGGAGGGACCAGATACAACAACAAGTGGTTTGTAAGCAAAACCACGGTTGAAACTGCGTTCCTCTTTCCACCAATTGTGTGATTGAGTTTGCTACAACACCCTGCTCTGCTCATTTTCGAAGCACAAGATTCGCTTGCTTGCCAAATCAAAATCAAGGGTTTTAGTGAACTAGTTTTGGGGTCCGCATGCAGTTTCTAAGGAATCTAGGGCTTCTACTTGATGGGATTCGACGGATGACCATGGAGGTTTGTTGGAGGTGACTATGTGGGAGGAAACCCTACTCGGTGATGAAGTATATATTTCCAAAAGTTTTATTAAAAAAAAGGATCGGCCCTTTTTTGTTTGTGGATAAATAAATATTTTAAATATTTTAAAGTTTAAGAGGGTGGGATAAAAAAAAATTGGGAAGAATTTTTGAGGTTTAAGAGGGTGGGGCGATTCTCCATTAATATATATTTGGGAGTTGTGCAATTGTTTATTAGTTAGAATTACATTCACTTGTGTTGAAATTTTTGGTGTTTATTCTAATGGTGAAAGTCTTAAATGTTAAGTTCGAGGTGAAGTTCATGATTCCTTAAATGGACATACGATTATAAGACCTAGTTAGATATGCATACCTCGTTTTTGAAATTTCACCGGTAAAGTCTAGACTCAAATCTAGGTGATAGGGGGGAGCATGTTGTATTCCCGGATACCCTGACTTTGAAGTTTGGTTGGTTTTGGTCATGGGAAAATGGGGGAAATTTAGGTCAAGAGTCGTGGTTTTGGGCACATGGTTCTCGTAGCCCATGGATTGCATACTCCATTGAAGTTAGCTTGGAGGTGAGGGGTGAAGGCTCACTTGGCTAGCTTGGAAAGATTTGGTCAACGAGACAAAGTGTTTATATCTCTATTGGTTATGGTGATGGAGCTAAGGGATGCATATTGTGGGATCACACTGTCCACAAATCATTAGTAGCAAAGATATGTGATTGATCCCTTCATGGTGAGCCAAAGTTTATTAAGAAGTGAATATGATCATTATGTTTATCGCATATTCATTATCTCGGTGTTATATTGATGTTATGATTGTTGCAAGCAAAGCATTGTTGAGATCAATAGGTTTAAGGCCCAGTTGGCCAGGATGTTTTAGATGAAGGATCTAGGAGAAACAAAACAAATCTTGGGCATAGAAGTACATAGAGACAGGAAAAATGGTAAGTTGTGGTTGTCATTGATGAGGTTCAGTATGAAATTTGTGAAGCCAATAGATATCCCCTTAGCTTTTCATTGTAAGCTTTCTTCAAGTTTATGTCTTGGTAGCAAGGAAGAAAAGGATTATATGTCTCGTGTATCTTATGCAAGTACAATATGAAGGTTGATGTTTGCGATGGAATGTTCAAATATTTCACATGTAGTTGGTGTTGTCAATGGGCACATGACAAAACCAAGTAAAGAGCATGGAAATGAGTGCTTTTGTATCTGAAAAGCACGAGAATCACCTACAGTGGTTGCAACGATTTAGTTTGTGGTTATGTTGATTCAAGAGATTTGTACAAGAGGAGATCTACCTCAAGTTCAGGTTAGTGATGGAGGTGGAGTGGTCCATACTAGAGCAGACTATGCAAATATGTTCATGCAACCAGTGTTGTTAGAGAAGTTGTGGTGGTGGTTGGATTCTATTGGCTTGTAGGAAAGGTGATGATTGATTTGTTAGGAAAGGTACCAGGAAATTGTTGTCAAGGTGGGGATTGTTGGGTTGTGACAACACATACCCTTGTTGTTCAATTTGTTTGGAGGGTTCTCAAGCGTTTGGCTTTCTGTATGCCTAGAAACACTTGAGATCTCTCATGTTTAAATGTAGACGTCCGCGAGAAGCTTCTCGAGAATTGTAATCCATTTTCTCCACTATTTGGCCAAGAAGTAAAGCATATCATTGCCCCCATTTTTGTTTGTCTCTCTGGTTTGTCGTGTGATGTATCTTATTTGTTATCTCGGTTCTATATTGACTCGTTTTTGTAGGCTAGATTCAACAAAAACTTTATAAAAAAATTCTATTGTAAAATTGAAGTAATGTAAAGTCAATGAATTTTGATTTACAAATGAAACATATACTCTGTACTTTGGCACTTTGGCATGAACTAATTATTAAATCTATATAACAAAGAGAAATTAATAACATCCAAAATTAAAGAAATAAAGATCAGGTCAATACAAAAACAAGATCAAGAGTTTCCAATGTATGAGTGCTTTTCTTGCTATCTATCCTTATCATCTCTCTTATCTGAAAAAACAAGATAAAGAGTTTCCAATGTATGAGTGCTTTTTCTTGCTATCTCTCCTTCTTATCATCTCTCTTATCTAAAAAAAATCCCTTTTATTCTTTATCTCTTAATGAGTCCCTCCAACAAGTACAACTTGAGTGCATTGTGTTTTTCTCATTTGTGCTCTAACCTCTTTCCATTTTACACAATGCCCACTCTCTCCTCATTATTGCCATTTTATACAATGCCCACTCTCTCCTCCTTATTATTGGCATTGTGAACAATATTAAAGAAGGAATTGAAAATCATAATAACAATATTGAAGAAGGATTTGAAAATCATAATTAATATTGATTATCTTAAGTTATTATCGTATAATGTTCTTAAGGGAATTAAGTTTTAGCAACAATGTTGTTGTTAGGAAGTTTGAAAGAGCATTATTCCACCAACATTTAGTTTAATAAATTAATCATTTACTAACATGGGATCATGTTTGAAAATGAGCAACTTACTTAATTAGTGTTAGATTAATTATTCATACATCTATTCAATGATCCTTCTACTAGTTATTCATGGACTATTCAAGAAAAACATGTCTTGTATTTTAATTAAAGTAACCACTTCAATTCATTTTGATGTTCTCTATTTAAAAATGTGTGTTTTTTTTTAATAATCATTATTAATGACCACAAGTATAGTAATACATGATTTCTCCCTTGGAAAGTGGTTAAATTGTGATGGGGTAGTATTTAGTGTCATGTATGGGATTAACGATATATGCTATTAGGGAGTGTTGCCGCCTTTATACACACCTGGGTGACGTAGAATAAATCTTCAATCCACTTTGGTGTGTCCTTCGGGGCAAGTCTTGAGTCAAGGTGTTGTCACCTGATCCTTGACTCCTCCGTCTATGCTAAATCCTAGAGAAACCAAAGGGGGTAACCCCTAACAAAAATACTAAGGCCTGAAACTAGTCTAAGTATGAAAATAAAATCTAGGAGTTTATTGCAGTAAAGACAATTACAACAAGAGTAAATATACACTAGAAACATATACCATTCATACATTCATTGAAGTAAAAGACTGATGGAAGAGATATTCAATAAGAAAATACCCGCACAAGATATAATTAAAGGATATTGGTGCTTGCAAGTGAAATAACCATAAGCATTGAGAAATATTTCAAATGAAACAAAGACTTGCTTTGCAAAATGAAAATTTTGAAGCAAATGGCTTCTTAATATGAAAAGTTGAGACCAGTGCCAATGAGATAGTGTAAATTATTGTTGAAGGTGTGATGTACCCTATGGATATTGCTTTTAAAATTGGATTAATGTTGGATTGATTTTTATTGCAAATTGTTTGTAAATTGAAATGCTTGAAAACCAACTAAACTAATGTGTGGCCTCTCCAGAGGCTATCTCTTTGGTTGGAAATTTGTGGAGAACTTGTTGAAGCCCAAAGACTTCACCAACAAGTTCAATGAAGGTGTCAAAGGTCCAACACGGGGAGAACCTAGATCTCAAAGTTTCTGTCTGACTTCACACACTCCCTTCATGCAGTTTCCATAACATCAAGATAACTCCTTTTGAGATTGTTCTAGTTAATCTACTCCACACTAACGAGCCCCGATTCTGATGAGTTCCCAGGATCGAGCTAGGATCGCAACGGTTCAGAGCATACAGCGGGGAGCTGAGGGGAAGGTTTATTTTAAACAATAAATAAATTGCAGGAAAGCAAATGTTTTGCTAATTACTAAATCCACACTGACCAACCTCTTTGCAGAGGAGCTGAAGGGATTGGTTTATTTGCCAATAGAAAGTAAAGACAAAAAAGTAAAGTGTCTTCTAATTACTACAGTCCACACTGACCAACCTCTTTGCGTAGAAGCTGAGGGGACAGGTTTATTTTCCAAAATTGAAATTGCAAAACTTGAAATGAAAACTAGCTTAAACAATTGAAGAATTACTAAACAATTTTTTTAGCAAAAAATGAAATGTGTGATGCTTTGAGAGATTGTGATTTTGTTTACTTATTTGTTAGGTTGTGAGATAGATCAAGCTTAAGACAAAATCAAAAAGAAAATCACGCATGAACAACAAGAACACACCACCACCGGTTCCCCCCTTGGGGGGAAAAGAAGAAAGAGTGAGGCCTCCTTAGCCTAATTTATTTTATTAACCTTCTTTGCAATCTTTTCTTTCTTTTGGATGAGAGTTGTGATCCTTATAGCTTGGTATCACAAGTATTACAAGTTTAAAGAGAAACTAGTCTTCAAGGTTCACTCTTGGGGCTCAAGTTTCTTCAAAATTTCGCCCAAATTCGCCAGAGTATCCCCTTGTTTTTATTGCGACCTGCTAAAAACCAGCAAACAAATTTATTAGAATCCACTAAAAATCACTTTAAGAAAGTTTGTTTGATAAGGTAAAACCTAGGCTAAATTTTTCTAGAATTTTCGCATGCAAAATTTGAAATTTTTTGTAGATTTTTTGACAATTTAGGGAAACTAAAGAGGCCTCTTTTCCCAATGATATTGCTTGTTGTCCTAAAACAGTAAACAATATTAATGAGATGCCAAAATACAAATTTAAACTCCTATGAAATGAAATTACCCTTAGCTTTTGGATTTCATCAAAGAATTAGCATAAATATAGTGAAATTACAAGCTTGGTGCTAACCTACTTGCAAAAGCAACATGCAATGAAAAAAAGTTCCCTAAGATTTATCTTTAAAACTTGGAAATTAAACCTTGCATGTAATAGTAACAAGAGAAGTATTTTAATGAAAAAGGAGAAGGAGAAAAGAGGAAAGTTTTCCCAAATCTATGAAACTTGGGCTGTTGGGTCCCTTAGTGAATGGAAGAGGGAGTTCTTGCTCCTTAGTGCCTTGGAAAAATGATAGATGAGATCCAATCCACCAATCCTCCAAGCTAGGAAACCAAATGATATGCTCAACCTTGTTGTTAAAAGAAGGTATTTCCTACAAGACAAGACTCAATCAAGAATGTTAGCTCATATGAAAAACATACATGATTTTAAACTCTTATAATGCATGAAACAATAAAATCTAAAAAGCAGGTAAGCAAGTTATATTTTACCCAATAATGTGATAGCACAATTTGAAAGGCCTTCAAAGAATAAATATGCAAAATTAAGACTTAATACAAGTTACCTCATACACCATTTGAGCATTAAAACATCCACACCATGAGCACCAACACCAATGGAACTCCAAAGTCTTTTATTCAAATACTTGAGAAAATGATTACAATATGGCTTTAACAAATAACCTTTCCTTGCAAAAACTTCAACTCACCAAAAGGAGGGGGGTCGACCTTATTAAATAGCAACGGGGGTGAAAACTCCAAGGTGAGCACCCATTAGCCAAGGGAAGTGCACATGGCTTAGGTGAGGATGTGTGGGAGTGAGTGAGGGAGTCCACTCCTCTTTGAGTGTGAGTATTCTCCACTCTAATTAAGCACATAGGTGATGAGGGAATGCCAAGTGCGCAAGGTAGGTGAGGAGGGACGAGTCACCCTCTTGGGATTGCCATCCTCCTCCCTAAACCCGCCACATAGGTAAGGGAGGTTGACTTGTAGCATTGGGATATCCACCCTTTGCCAATTCGCTCAACTAACTCACCTAACTCAAGAGAGAACTCGTCCTCTCAGTCTTGGACTCTAGACATAGCCAAAACATGTCCCCGACATGTTTCCCCTTTTTTAGGCTTGTTGATTTTATTGATTTTTA
The DNA here is from genome assembly GCA_009831015.1 of Picea engelmannii. Classification (NCBI taxonomy): domain Eukaryota; kingdom Viridiplantae; phylum Streptophyta; class Pinopsida; order Pinales; family Pinaceae; genus Picea; species Picea engelmannii. Next base: position 172,551 of record ML802951.1, read on the forward strand.
TGTCTTTTTTCTCCTTTTATGAACAAAAATAATTTTTGAGGGATAAAAATCACCTTTTTGACTTAACAAAGGAGGGATAAGGGTTTAGGGGGTGCTCTGGCTTAGAAAACGAGCACAAACATGGCATATGACAACATCTGATGCCACTTTTATGACTTTTTTGACTTTTACAATTAAAATAACCCGTTTGCAGGAATTGTTTTTTGACTCAAAACATTAAATAAAACTAGGGGGGACTTAGCGCAATTTCCATATGACTTAATATAGATGACCTAGCATAGTAATATAAACATTTAGAAACTAGACATTGGAATTTCATGCCAAGGCCTAACGACCAGCACACACTCCAACTTTGGAGGCAATTTGAGTGGAAAAACTTAGAAATTATAACTCGCCTAATTTCTCAGGCAAGAAATAATTAACAAGTGAAAAAAAAACACTCTAGAGTACATACTCATGCTTAGGTATTGGGTGGTCAAGTGTTTTACAACTTCATCATGCTAATCTCATTTATTACAATGCCCCACAAGGGATGGGAATGCGAAAAAAGGTGGTCAAAATAACTGGTTGAACTTTTGAACACTAAAATTTGAGCAATTAATTGCTCAATATTTGGCAGCTCAACTGCAAGTCCAACTAGTGCAACTCAATGGATAATAGGGAGCACATGAACCCACCAGAGGTAGCCTTAGTGATGACCACAAGAGACACAAAGTTTATTGCAGATACTATCTAGGCTGAAACCACCTTTTGGCTCTTGTGTAAGACCTAACATTGCTTTTGATTGACTAAGAGCTTGTCTTCCTCGCACACATGGAAACATATTAATGACCCTAGACCCAAACACATCCAGCATGAGTGAAACTCTATGCCCTTATGAATCACCAACATGTTATTTTAAGTGGCATGATCTTTCTTAAATAACGATGATGAGTTAACCAACATTTGCGGATATCAACTAGTGATAGTCGTCCTCACTGCTGATTGATTGACCAATGAGTTATGATAGGTTTTTCCACCTTTGAAGAGAAGTATAGTTATACATGACATGTGTAGCTTCCCTAGAATTTGTGGTATCATGAAATGATTTTTCACAAATTACCTAAAAACCTAATGGGCAAGCATTATGTATAAGATATTTCATGGTTTCACTCCTATTCATTTCACGATTTTGAGAATCATGAAGATATCCATTTCATGGTTCAGAGAATTACGATGAATGTCCATTTCATTATTTTACGACCTATGATAAGAAAAAACACTATACATAATCCATTTCGCAATTCCACCCTTATCTCTCATAGTTCCAAGCAAGCCATACACACACATCATGGTGTTTCTAGTTTGTTTCCAAGCATGCAATACACACCCATCATGGCCTTTTCTAAGTGGTTCTAAGTCGTAGTCAAAATGACATCAACCAAAACTTGCTATCTCAACCACCATAAATTACAATCGCAATCTTAGAGTATAGTGGGGCCTCAACCGCCATAAATTGCAATCTTAGAGTATAGTGGGGCCTTTGAGGACCCGATGGTTTGATTTGAATGATGTATGTTGAATTCTGGGAAGCTCRAAGAAAATGGGGGCAATATGAGTGCCCTTTAAATAATGAGAGGTTAAATGTTTTAACATTTTGAATTTTTCGAATATACTTTGTCCATCACGGAAATTCAACTAAACAATTTTTGTTAAAATTATAATTTTGAAGTGGGAATTTAAATAAACATTTTTTTCAAATTATAATTTTGAAGTTATCCATACTTTAACTTTTTATAATTTTGAAGTGGGAATTTCACTAAACATTTTTTTTTTTTAAATTATAATTTTGAAGTGATCCATAGTTAAACTTTTTACTTTTTATAATTTTGAAGTGGGAATTCAACTAAACATTTTTTTTGTTAAAATTATAATTGTGAACTGATCCATAGTTAAACTTTTTACCATTTTGACTATACAATTTTTTTTGCTGAAATTATGGAATTCAAGTAAACAATTTTTCGCTAAAATTACAATTTACAATTTTGGAGTAGTAAGATAACTGAGTTTAGCACCTTCAATACCCAACTACAATTTAAATGTACAATAAATTTTCCTTTCTCCAAACCATTTTCGTATTACATTTAAAGCACTGCTTTACGAAGATGCTGTGCATCCATCAACCGACAGATCACATATCCCGCGCCTGGCTTCACGTTCATTGCAGTCCGAAATTTGACGGCGATTCCTGGTAGCGGCTGATTTCTATAAGATCGGATTTGAAACGAAATCCACATGAATGCTCAACTACCTTTGCAGCGGCGAGTTTATTTCAATTAAAAACCGCTCTTCATTTCACGAAAATCCATGTTTTCAATCCTAACTCGAACTAAGCGGCTAAAAGAGTCGGTGTAACTTAATGCGAAAGATGTAAATTTTTTAATGCGAAAGATGTAAGCGGCTAAAAGAGTCGGTGTAACTTAATGCGAAAGATGTAAATTATTTAATGCGAAAGCAATCGTTTTCTGCTGATGGATGGGAAACTTTAATAATCAATGCTTCCCACTAAAATCTTATGACTTCACAATGTCCAAATGACGGAGTGTGCGCTGTGTGTTATGTAGCCGAGCTTTTTTTGGCCTCCGCAAATTCTGTGCGAAGTTTAACAGGCAATAGACGCGAAGGAACGGGAAAGAATTGCTTCTTGAAGTATGGAGAAGATCGAGAATTTTGTGGTGAAGATCGAAGAGGGAAAGGAAGCGCAGAACGGCAAGCCTTCAGTCGGCCCTGTTTACCGAAACATTTTAGCAAAGGATGGCTTCGCGCCCCTGCCGGAAGGGATCGAGTGTTGCTGGGACATGTTCAGGTGCTTCTGATTTCCGTCCCGACGTATTTCTGTTAAATAAAAGTTAAGTTTAGGGCGTTTAAGTCTGAGATCGTGTTTGTACGCCGATTCTTTATTTAGTTGACTTGACTCTTGATAAAAAATTATAGCAAAATGTATGAATCCATTGAAGCTTTTCTCCTTTGACGAAAAAGGAGGACAAACCGATTCTTCAGTGGGTAAATCGTAAGCGCAATAACATTCGACAGCTGAACCTAAATTTGCAATAGAATTTAGGGGCATTGGAAGTAATTAGACTATCATGTACGTTATTCCAGAACGCGTGCTTTTCCGAACCGATGAAATTAAATATGATTTAAAAATATAAAAAAATACTTATTGATTTAATATCATATGGCTGCGCGTTTGGATTCTGAAAGGATTAGATAGATTGTAAGAGGTTCTTACAATCTTAAGAAGTGATTAGACTATCATGTACGTTATTTCAGAACGCGTGCTTTTCCGAACCGATGAAGCTAATTATGATTTAAAAATACTTATTGATTTAATGTCGATGCGCGTTTGGATTTTCAAGGGATTAGATAGATTGTAAGAAGTTCTTAAAGCAAACTTCGCCAGTGTGGCTTAATGATCCATGATTTTTCGGCTTATAGCCGAATCGAATCACCCTGAAGGATTTTAATTAATCTTGCCTAGTTAAATTGTTGTAATATCTGCTTGTTATTTAATAAATGTTGCCGAGTTAAATTTTTGTAATATCTTCGTGTTCTTTCACTGTGCATTGTATAACACTTGCAGAACGTAACTAAATGAGGAAAACAATGTTAAAGAAATCAGTCATAAACACAATGATACTACAGAGATTTTATCCTATGCTAAAGAACTCAATCATATATACAATGATATCATAGAGATTTTTTCCTGAAAACTCAATTGGAAAAGCAACCAGAAATATAATGATAACATAGAGATTTCATCGTGAAAACTGAATTGGAAAAGCAATCAGAAATATAATGATAACATAGAGATTTCATCGTGAAAACTCAATTGGAAAAGCAACGAGAAATGGTATTTGTTTGGCTCTTTTATGTTCAGGGGTACTGCATATTGGAACTATATATTCACTCATATTGCATATTGAAGTTTGAAGCTATATACTGACTTTATGATGGTATTTATATATTTACTCATATTGCATATTGAAGTTTGAAGCTATATACTCACTTTATGATGGTATTTCGTAAATAGTTGTTTTGATTTAAAAATTATCTTCGTTTTTAATCCAGAGATAGCGTTTTTTATCCAGAGATAGAGTCAAATTCGTTTTTTCCTTTTAATGAATGGAGTTGTTTTCAGTTTTTCTATCATTATATATATATATTTTTATCTTAATTTTTCAATTTCAAAATTCGACTTTTTGTTTTTAAGTAATTCCAATTCAGGTTTCTCCATTTTCATTTGTGACTAGTCTGCCTCTTTATTACCCTTTTTGTCAAATAGTTCCCATTGAAAAGGCCAAGAAACCCTTAAACTTGTTCATCTTCCTCTCTAACCACCTTTTCCAAAAGGAGGTTATAGTGTGTTCATTTCAAAGTCAAATTGCTTTGATTTTTCCGTAGTGTTATGCGACATATTATGATTGAGTAAAGATTATCCGGATGGATATAGAGGAGTAGTTCACAGGTTTTATGAGAAGGTTAGAGCTAAAATCAGACTAAGTGAAGGAATGTTCGAATGTTTTGGTAGCGATATTGGAGAGGGTGTCTAGCGGGGTATGTGGTGAAGCTACTTTTATAAGCGGATGATCTTATTCTAATTTCAAAAACAACACATGGATTAAGAGAACATTTAAAGCCCTTAGAGCACTTTTGTGAGGAGGTAGGAATGTAAGTAAACATTACCAAGATCAAAGTTATAATCTTTTCTTTAAATAGAAAAATCAAACCAATCACCTTTCTTTTTGAAGGCATTGCATTGGAGATAGTGAAAGAATACAAATATCTTGGGATTGACTTACACTATAAGCCGAGTTGGGAGAAGTGTAGGACGAAAAGGATACACGGAGGGTGGAGAGCCTCATACTTACTCCAAAACAGGTGCATAAAAGCGAAACTCTAGGATTGGAAAACCAAAAAAACCGTCTTTGGTTTGTTGGTTATGCTAGTTGTTCTCTATGGTTGTGAAATATGGGGAAGCAACATGTCAACTTGCACATGGAGACAACTAGAAAGAATTCAAAAGCAATTAATTACTAGCAATCTCAAAGTTAAAGCCACAGTCCGGTATGAAATTCTTTTAGCTAACACATGTACTTTTCCGTTGGAGGCGACAATAAGCTATTTAAAGAAGGCGGAAAACATTGATAACCAACACTGGCCCAAATTAGCTTTGGAGGAGGAGTTAAAGAAAACTTGGATGAAGAAAAATAAAAAGTGGTTGAGTAAGTGGAATATCCAGTTGCATGAATGTTCTATAACACCAAGGAAGAAATAAAAAAGTTCATGAATGAAAATTTTAGGATTGCCATGTGGACCAATCACACAGTTGGTGTAAAAAAACATACTACATCAAGGAGTTTAAAATCCAAATTGTGATCATAGTGAGAAAACACATTTAGGAGTAGCTATTAAAGGAAAAGCAAGATTGTTAGTTGCATAGCTGAGGACAGGTTCACATCACCTTAGATGTGAGACCCATAGGTGGAGGGTACCCAAGGAAGTTTGGGAGGAGATAACTTGTACGAGGATATCGACAGTCAATATGAAAACAACTTAAAGATTGACAACATGCACCAACTATTTAACTGAAATAAACAACTTAAAAATTGACAACATGCACCAACTATTTGACGAGAATAAGATCAACCAGATTGCTAATCTTCTAGTCAAGATTCACACCAAAAAATCTAACATTAAAAAGAATGTGAAAATGAGTTAGAACTGCTATTCGCTATTCTCTTAATCTTTATGATGTTCAACCTAGTAGATGTCATTAAAATTAATGATTTCATTACATAATTGACACTGAATGTCCACACCATTTGCCAAGTAAAAGATATTTTTTTCTATCAAGTGACACCTACTTTTTCAATTACGTTAAGCTTTTTTATCCTTACTTTGTATCTGCATGCTACATAACACTCCGTCCCATACCTTCCGAGAGGTGTTGCATAACCCTTGTTGTCACATGGCATGGTCCACAACACCGATATGAGTGACATGACGCTTGTTAAGCTAACTATTATCAATTTAACTATTTTTAAGAAATTTTCAAAAACTTCCTCAAAATCCAAAATTTGGTAAATAGATTTTAAATCCATACATAAAGCAATCAAAACAAACCATTTCTTTCTCAATAAAGCAATCAAAACAAACCATTTCTTTCTCAATAATCAATAATCCATTTAAGATCCTTTTAAAACTTTGAACTAAAATAAAACGATGAGCATGTGTGTTGTAATCAAACGTAGCACAAACAACCAATTCTCAATAATCCATTTAGGATCCGTTCACACCATGGAACGATATAAAATAAAGCGATGACTACGTGGGCTCTGGCCAGACATAACGACCCTGGGACAGAACACAATTTCGTCAAATATACTCGCTCGATGGTTACTCAATATATATGTCCTGAGGTGCCTGAGAACGAAATTCTATGTGACTCCTAACCACGTTGACAACGAAATTCCATGTCCTAACCACGTCTAGGTGGCGTTTGTCAACACTGTGCTGCAAAAACAGGTAGGTTCTTTAATGCGAGAACAGCCAGAAAGTTTAGCAATCAATGCTTACAACAAACAACTAACAAGTTCACATAAATAAACGAGACTTTTGCCCATCGTTTTACTATCGAGTGCCCGAACTTACAATCGACTCGGTGGAAGTTTTCATTTGGTCCGAAATACGGAGTGTTCAGCAGACCGCGAAGGAACAGGGAAAGAAATTGCTTCTTGAAGTATGGAGAAGACTAAGAATTTTGTGGTGAAGATCGAAGAGGGAAAGGAAGCGCAGAACGGCGAGCCTTCAGTCGGCCCTGTTTACAGAAACATTTTAGCGAAGGATGGCTTCGTGCCTCTGCCGCAAGGGATCGAGTCCTGCTGGGACATGTTCAGGTGCTT
>ML802951.1:185098-195513 GCA_009831015.1 Picea engelmannii
TAGTAAGTGAAAAAACACTCCAGAGTATAGCTCACGCTTAGGACTTAAGGTGGCTAAGACCTTTTACAAGTTCATCATGCAACATCTCTTATTACAATTTTTTATGGAAATGTAAAAAAGAAAAAGGGTGGTCTTTACGACCGACTGAACTTCTGAACTCTGAATTTTGAACAATAATGTTCAAACTTTGGCGGCTCGCTGGAAGTCCATCCTAGTGCAACTTTGATGGATAACACGTGGCATTCCAATGATTCCGGTAAATTAAGTGTATTATTGAGTATAAATTAATTAAATGCACTAAAGGTGTTATTTGGGTGATATTGTTGGAGGGAACACCTTCGTGTAATAGCTTGTTGGAATCGGGATGAAAATATCTAAAGGTTGGGATGATGAAAAAAGCACTTCCGGCGTCCGGGAATGACTTACAAGCCAAGTAATCACTTTTCGACATTAAAAAAGGGGTGTTTTAAGTGACTTAAAGTTCATTAAGTCATTTTACTTTATTAAAAAGGGAACACAAGAATTATTTAGTGTCATATACCAAAAAAGCCTAAGTTGAAAGTGACATTAAGTAATAAAGTGGGAAAAAGGTGATTAAGTGACTTAAAAGAATAATTAAAGTCAAAACCTAGGAAAAGTCACTTTAATTAAATAAAGTGAATGAGGAATTATAATGGGAATGAAGTATAAAGGGGAGGATTGTTGATGTTTGGGAAGCATAAGGAAGACATTCTCCTAGATTAATAATTAATAATATAATTATTAATTATTAAATAATATTACAAATATATATAATAAATAATAATAATAAATAGTCATTTATTGTCGAAAGGGACACATCCTTTCATGGATGGTCACCATATGTTCTCTATATATGGCACATTCATCATTGTAATAATGAATCAATCTCATATCAGTTCACATAAAAATTTAACATGGTATCAGAGCGGGGCTGGGCTTGACTCCCTCACAGGAGGGCCAAAGGAAATGAAACAAGAGAAGGTTAACGTAGGAGAGTAGAGTAGAGAGTGGATTGTTGTTGTGTTTGTTTGTCCATTCAATCGATCTGTTGATGAAGAAGACGATGGGTCCATTGGAGCTTCCAGAACGAGCAAGGATGAAACGCTTGGTAGGAGGCATTCTGCTCGAGTGAGGATGGCGCAAAGGTGAGAATGAATACCGAGTTGGGGTGAGCATGGCAGATTGTGCGATGAGTTCCCTGTGGGAAGTGTTGGTCGGGTGACTTGAGCCCAGAATCTGTAGTGGTGTGATCGGTGGGAGATCGTGGACAACTCATGGTTGGATTACCTCCATCACAACTAGAGTCTGCCCATCATCCATCGTAACATATGATTGACTCAACATTGAAGGTGACGTGTTGCAGGATCAAGTGCATAGGCTTGCTGTCCAATCCTCGTTATTTTGTCCTATGGATTCGATCCAGTATTCATTCCCTTACAAGTAAATGCAGGTTGAGGGTTCAGTCATCTCTCTGTGTCGCAATGGGGAGGAGAAGGATGTAGAGTTATTAGTGCTTCCCAAGAACACTAAAGTTTTTGTTACAAGCAATCATTGCACTAACTCTATGCTACTCAACCTCCATGGCCTAGTCAAGAAATCCGTTGGATTTGGCGGGCATTGGCTGGTGCTCACTAATAAAGCAGAGACATGTTTGTCATTTCATCAACATAATGTGAATTGTCTCCTTGGATTGCTCGGTGGATCTATTTGCTGTGTAAGGTTTTCGTGGAAGTACCTATGTGGAAATGTTGATATAGCAAACATTGTGTGAAAGATCTTCTCTTGTGAGGTCGAGAAATTCTTGATCTCACTGATATATTTGTGAGATTCATTAGTTGGGTCTATTTTTGATAGAAAAAATTAAATATTTCTCTCCCAACACTATGAAATTTCTAGGATCAAATTATACAAGTTTCGTAGTTATAGAAATGCTTGTGGGCGATGAAGGTTGCCATATGGAGACCAATGGAGGAAAATACTACACTGCTATTTAAATTTAAGCATAAGTGCTAATCCATGACATGGGTGTTGTTGGTGTTCTAGATCAACGCGAGTATTTGGTGTGGAAGTGATCGAGATGGACATGAGAAGCAGTGACAAACCCTTTGTAGTCGAGATCACGTGAAGCTTGTGTCACTGTGTTGATGTGGTGGTTACCACGATGTTGTGTGCTTTGGAAAGTGGAAAGGTTGTCAAGAGAGGTCAGTAAGGAAACACTATTATAGTGTTGAGAGAACATTAGTTATTGCCAAGAGTGCTAGCCACCAATGGAGTATACAATGCTAGCCACCAATGGAGTATACAATGCGCATAGATTTAAAGGGAAGTCAGTGATGACTTCCAAGTGGATATACAAGATCAAGCATGCAGCAAACGTCAACATCGAAAAGTACAAAGCGAGGTTCGTGGCAAGAGGGTTCTCCCAGAAAGAGGAGTGGACTATGATGAGACGTTTGCTCCAGTCGCTAAGTACAATTCCATCAGGACCATTATTGCCATTGCAACAATCATGGATTGGAGATTACTCTAGATGGATGTAAAGACTGCGTTCCTCAATGGTGTGATTGAGGAAGAAGTGTACTTAGAACAACCTCAGGGCTTTGAAATACATGGGAAGGAGTCCCATGTTTGTAGACCAAAGAAGGCTTTGTACGGACTCAAGCAGACACCTCGAGCTTGGTATTCACGGATTGATGGATATCTAATGAGTCTTGGTTTCTCCAAAAATGATGTTGATCCAAATTTGTACTTCAAGGTTGTTAAAAGTGAGCCTATGATATTGTTGTTATATGTTGATGACTTGTTTCTGACAGGGGCAAAGAATCTCATTGATCAGTGTAAAAGGGAATTGACCTCTGAGTTCGAAATGAAGGATCTTGGTTTAATGCATTACTATTTGGGATTAGAAGTATGGCAAAAGCTAGGTGAGGTCTTCCTTGGTCAAGGGAAGTATGTTATAACGATCCTTCAGAGATTTGGGATGATGGATTTCAAATCCATGACCACTCCCATGGTGACGAACCTGAAGAAACTGAGAGATTCTGAGTCAGATTTGGTGGATCCTTTTATGTACCGATAGTTGATCGGACCATTGATGTATTTGGTTAATACCAGGCCAGATATTTTCATTGCAGTAAACACTCTAAGCTAGTTCCAAGTTGAACCAAAATATGAACATTGGATTGCAACAAAGCATGTATCAAGATATCTGCGTGGCACAGTTAGTTATGGTTTGAAATATGTTTCAAACAATGATGTAAAGCTACAGGGATATACAAATTTTGATTGGGCAGGGAGTGGAGATGACAAAAAGAGTACATCAAGTTGTTGCTTCAGCTTGGGTTCTACCATGGTCTCTTGGATAAGCAGGAAGCATACATTTGTCGCACTTAACATTGTAGAAGCTGAGTATATTGCAGCCAATTTAGCGAGTTGTGAAGCAGTGTGGCTCCGAAAGTTGCTCGCAGGATTGTTTGATCAGGTGCAGGAACCGACCATGACACACTGTGACAATCAAAGTTGTGTGAAGCTTTCGGAAAATCCAGTTTTTCATGACAAGTCGAAGCAAATCGAGATCAAGTACCACTACATCCGTGACATGGTACAGAAGGGAGCAAACGTGAGCTAAGTCTTGCTCACTCAGTGTGTCCTTGGAGGTACAATGCCTAGGTTCAAAGCCCACGCTGTCACTTTGACTTGAACCTCTTCCGTCTAGGCGTATTCCTAGGGAAGCCAAGGGGGGTAGACGCTAGTTTCTAGATGAGATTAACGTTAAGTTCTAGGAGTTGGTTTTAATTAGTTAAAAGGTTGGGGGAAAATCTAGCCTATGATGCAAAGACAACCGTGCAATATGCAATAATTCAATATGACAAGCAAAGCCTTTTCCTAGGACAACTAAGACTAGTGCCTAAGATTGGGCAAGGGGTCAACTAAAGTTTGAGGGAGGTTGATTACACAAGAGTGACAAAAGATTACAATTATATCACAACAAGATTAGATACAAATCTACAATGAAGAACAAGATTACAACAAGATTATCTAAGAGTTACACTAAAGTTACACTAAACATAAGATACAATAGATACAAAGATACAAATACTAACTGAGTTGCTTGATTGTGCAGGAAATGGAAGATACTCAAATGGGAAACATTCATCAACACATCAAGCCTAGCATGCTCAACAATAGAGTATCTCCAAAATGATGCACAACTCTATTGTGACTGCTTTCAATGGCAAACAAGATTCCACCAAGTCCAACAAGGAAGTGCCTCCAAAGGATGCGCAACTTCTTTGAGGACCAAACCAAACATATGAACACACCACTTAACAGAAAATGAAATGCTCAAAGGAAAGCCTCCAATGACACAACTATGACTACTTAGTTACCAATCCACAACACATAAGATAAAGTTGCATAAAAGTAAATGTGAAATAAAAGTAGATTGCTTGCAAGATTAATTAAGTGCCAACCACAAATGATATACCAATGAAAATGTCCCAAGATTAGAGTGGATTAAGAATTTGATTAAGTAGTTAAGTTAAGGTTGAATCCTAACTAAGTGCCAACCCAATACTCCCCCCGCTTGTACCAAGTAGTTGCTGGGTGCTCAAGAAGTATGGTAAGAAGGCCTACCCTAGCTCCACAGGTCAACCCAAGGGAAAAAGTACTCCCAGAAAGGACGTTGAGCGCCACGAGACCGTCCCCGGCCTATCACCTTCTGTTGCTTCCTCTAGTCTTCGTTTAAATGGCAAAGTTGGGTCAGTAAAGGTGCCCTATTAAGTCTAATTGGTTTTGTGCCTATGGACTAAATTAAATTAAGTTAAAAAGTGTGTTAAGGCAAGATATTGCTTGCCAAAAATTGTGTTCTTGGACCAAAACCGAAATTTAAAAGCTTGCAAAAGTGAAGTTCTTAAGCACAAGATAAAACTTGAAATGGAATGTAAAGAACTTGAACAATTGCAAAAATGAAATGTATATTGCCTTAAACCATTCACCACATGCCCATGATATTGCAAGATAAGTAAAGTACTTGTGAAATAAAGATGAAAGCAAATGTACTTGAACTAAGTAGAGCTTGCAAAGTAAAAGATAAGTGCTTGAGAAATAAAACTTGCAAGTAAAAAGATATTAAAGCACAAGATTAATCCTATGTTTCCATGGGCCTAAACTAGCTTTAGTGTGTGTGAAATCTACTTCTAGATAATTTTAATCCATTGAGCATAAACACATTAGAAGTAAATCATTAAGCTAGCCATACGATTTTGGGGGTTGGCTAGGCCAACTTCACTCCAAGGTGTAGGCAACCAAAATAATGTAAAAGCTTTGCAATAAAGGAAATAAACTAGACAAACCACTTACAATGACACAAGGTGGAGGCAAACCTTCCTATTTTGTGCCAAAGAGGGTTGGAAATAAAATAATGAAATGGAAAACTAAAGCAACCTAGCCACTCAACCTTGTCCTAATCACAAGTGGGGCAAAAAAAATAAAAATTGTAGAAATTTAAATGATGATCATAGCCTTACTATTTTGGGGGTTGGCTTAGCCAAACTCACAGCAAGATGTAGGCACTAAAATTGAAATACAATAACGGAAAATTAAATACAAGAATGCAAGCCACTTGGGGACCCCCTTTGGGCTTGCTACAATGCTAGAAAGATGAGATAAAGGTTGGGTGTTGTTACCCAACCAAGAGGAGGGTTTTTTGTGTGTTTTATGGCTGATTTTAGGYAGCACTTCCCCTTGATCTGGCGAGAAMCTGGAAAAAACAACAAGGTATTGCTTGCTGGAAATGCTGCAAACACACAACAATGTTAAGAAAATTTYTGTTTTTACAMAAAAACTTTCTGCATAATTTTTTTTAGCAAGTATAGATAATAATGAAATGACCTATCCTAGAGTGTTAGCAATACCAAAATCTGAATGTGAAAGAACARAAAATAGAAGGAGAAAAGCTTAAGAGGTTCAAGAAGGCTATGAAAGCTAGCTTCTAGCTCAAAACTAGCTTTACAAGCCCTTGAGATAACCTGCAACTATTGAAGSAAACCATGAGATAGGAGCAAATGTGAGTGAAATAGACAAATAACATAAACTAATTTATATCATCAACTATTTAACTCACTTAGATCAACAACTGCACTATTGCAAAACCTACCCAAGCAAACTAATTTACTTAGGAAATATACTCAATATCTCAAAGAAAATGCTCAAAGGAACAATATCACCTCAAATAAATGGAAGTACCAAGACTAATCTTTGTTACTTCAAAATCCTCCAAAGCCTTTCTTATTAACCAAGTAGGAACTTGCAACAACTAATTGCTACAAATTCCTCTCAAAAAGTGAGAGCACAAAGAGTGAAAACAAGGTGGAAAGATGAGAAGTTGGGGAGAGAATTTGGTAGCATAACAATAGCTCAAGAGTAGGTGAAGAAATGAGGGAGGGAAGGCTCTTATTTATACTTGGGAAGACAAATTTACACCTCTTGGATGAGTTACAAGTGTCACATATCAAGGAAAAGTCACTTTTAGGGTTTTGGTAAATGAGTGAGGGGGTGAGGTGTAAAGGGGGAAAACACCTTTTCCTATGGTCAAACATTAAGTTAGACACCAAGGAGGGCGAATTTAGGGTTTAGGTGGTTTTTTTCATTTAAACTTTTTAATTCCCACATGTCAATTAGCTAGGGAACACCACTTTAAGTTGTTGGCTAGGTAAGGGGGGGTCTTTTAAGTAGAAAATTACTTTTCCAACTTAGGAAAAAGGTTAAGAAAATGTTTGGGTAGGTTAGGAATTGGTTTACTCATCATCTCCCACCTTTACTGTACTCACTTAGCTCATAATTATAAAAAATGACATTTTTACTATGTCATAACTAGCAATTAAAATTGTTGTTTTGATTGACTTGGATTCCCTATGGACAAACACCTAGCAAAAGTTGTCCAATTGAGCTGAAACTTGGTCCAAGGGTGTAGGGGGTCTCATTCCTTTTCTTTTGAGCACAAATACCCCTAGCAAAAGCTCAAGGACCTAGTTTTTATATTCTTTATAAAAAATAATTAAATATAATTAATTAAAATTACCCAACCTTAGGAAATTTTAATTAATTAAAAAAAACCTATCTAGACTCTAGGGAATTCCGCGAAACTTTGAGAGATGTCTTACATGGTCATTTACATCATTCCTAAACACTAACTACTAGAGGATGACACCATTAGAACGTCTTTCACCACTTTGGAGGAATTATCTGTGGGAGTGAAAAACTCAAGGGAAATTAATAAGGATGGTTAGGCCGAATTAATAACCTGAGGAAAAAAAACACTCAGTGAAAGGAACTCTTCTAATGAAGAAATCCTAAGGTAACTGACCTAACTATGATCCATGCAGACCCATTACATTATTATCCCACACAAGGGAGCGGAAATTCCAATTACAAAATACATGCTGAAGGCCAAAAATGCCTTGTAAAACCAGGAAGTCTCTGAGTCGGTAGCATCTTGATGATGCATATCTTCATGGTACATGGAGTTGACCCCCTAGTTGAATAGGTGGTCAACATTCGGCTCCACATGGGGACATGTGTTTGATCTTCACACTTGGGGATGAGAGCATATGAGAATCCAACATCTACAAAACAAAGTTCTCACCAATACCCAACATCAATATACATATATATGACAATTGAAATGCTCTAAAAAACAATTACATAAAGAAATAACCATTGTACAACATCTATAATTACAAAAACGAAATTATGCTACAATAAAATATCTAAGTAACATAATTACACAATGAATGAAATAATACAAAACTGAAATAAGGAGAAGGGTTAGAGATACGTTACAACCATCCATGCAATGGATGAAATGAAGCCACAAGTGTTTGAAACATCCTTGTCTAGGATGACTCACAGAAGACTCCTTCCCAAGTTTTATCAACTTGGAATTTTTTGTGAGGAAGAACTAGCCAAAAATTATGCTCCTTCCTCTATCCAACCAAACACTGGAATATGACAGGCCGTGTAAACTTTTAATACTCTGCTGCTTATGACTGTTAAGGTGGAAAGCCAACCAATACTCATAATGATATGAAACTGATAAACTGAAGTTGCCTTCCATTTTCCCATTATTCGGTATAAAGTCCTATTTTGGTTGAGAGGTCGAGAATGAACACGTCAAAAGAACCATTGCACCGTTTTCCTCAAGGTTGTCAAGGTTCTCCTTCAAAATTATTGGTTCCTCAGGAGGAGGGTGTGGACTTGAATTATCTAGATATTCAACATTTTCAAACTCAAATTCCTTTGCCTCCCCAAAATAAATCACTGACTTGTCCATGGATTCATCCGGAATTTCCCCATGAACTCCCTCATCTTTTCCACTGTCAAGCTCAAGTTCAAGGGGGTCCGGATATTCAACATAAGTCTCTGTAAATTTAGCTTCCATGATTTCCAATTGATCTTTCATGGCCATAAATTGTTCATTCGTGGCTTCACATTGTTTAGTATGGACCAACTATATGGCCTCACATTGTTTAGTATGGGCATGCTGCATGTTCATAATTATTTCTTTAAGCTCCTCAATGGGATCTAGTGGAGTATCTATCTCTATATCTGAACCGTTTGCCTTTATATCTGGAAGATTCTTCTTCTTCCATTTTCCCATAAAATCATCAACCAATTCATTGTAAATTTCATCTCGATCATCCCCAAATATTTCCAAAAAGTCATGCAGAAAGTCCCGTATGGTCTTGACCGAATCATCTTCATGAAGAAGAAACCAATCACAAGCATATCCCTCACCCTCCAAAAGAGTCCAGGAAAACAATTTCATAAGAGCATCCTCATAGATAGGTGGATCATACCAATCATCAATTAATTTCTCAAAGGCCTTGACATGAGCACAAGCATCACCACCATCATGAAAATTAGGTGAATTCTCAATAACATCTTCAGGTATATAATTAGGATAACCAACTATTCTTGAAAAATCAAAAGGTTTTAAGAGGCAGCTCATTGAAGAAGAAACAATTTGGGACCCAAAAGATTACTAAGGATCCAACGAGAAGGGAAACATGCTAACTTCATCCAAAACTTTTTCAGGTTTAAGGATGAAGCAAAACAAGTCGTGAGTTCCTTCTTGAAGAATACTTTGTCAAATTATTTTAAAGTGGAGTCGCCAGATGACCAAGTTCATCAAACAAACAAGAGCATCAAACAAAGCAAAAACAAGAAGGAAAACAAAAGTTAGATTATTAAGTTGAAACAAGAATTGGATATCAGTGAGTGCTTTGTCTCCAAGACTTTCAAGCAACTTACAAGGATTTCTCCCTATAGTATACTTGATAGATTTGTTCAATGGAGTCGCCACTTGAAGAGAAAGCAAACAAAAACAACCAATCCAAGTTAAAAAAAATTTAGGGACTAAAGTTTATTACTTACTTCTTAAAAAAAAAAAATTAAGTTGTTTAGACCAAGGATAAAAGACTTGTCCCCGACAACGACACCAAAGATGTTGCCGTCCTTATACACACTTGCAAACGTGAGCTAAGTCTTGCTCACTTAGTGTGTCCTTGGAGGCACAATGCCTAGGTTCAAAGCCCACACTGTCACTTTGACTTGAATCTCTTCCCTCTAGGCTTACTCCTAGGGAAGCCAAGGAGGGTAGAGCCTAGTTTCTAGATGAGATTAATGTTAAGTTCTAGGAGTTGGTTTTAATTAGTTAAAAGGTTGGGGGAAAATCTAGCCTATGATGCAAAGGCAACAGTGCAATATGCAATAATTCAATAAGACAAGCAAAGCCTTTTCCTAGGACAACTAAGACTAGTGCTTAAGATTGGGCAAGGGGTCAACTAAAGTTTGAGGGAGGTTGATTACATAAGAGTTACAAAAGATTACGAAGATTACAATTCTATCACAACAAGATTAGATACAAATCTATAATGAAGAACAAGATTACAACAAGATTATCTAAGAGTTACACTAAAGTTACACTGAACATAAGATACAATGGATACAAAGATACAAATACTAATTGAGTTGCTTGATTGTGCAGGAAATGGAGGATACTCAAATGGGAAACATTCATCAACACATCAAGCCTAGCATGCTCAACAATAGAGTATCTCCAAAAGGATGCACAACTCTATTGTGACTGCTTTCAATGGCAAACAATATTGCACCAAGTCCAACAAGGAAGTGCCTCCAAAGGATGCACAACTTCTTTCAGGACCAAACCAAAGATATGAACACACCACTTAACATAAAATGAAATGCTCAAAGGAAATCCTCCAATGGCACAACTATGACTACTTAGTTACCAATCCACAACACATAAGATAAACTTGCATAAAAGTAAATGTGAAATGAAAGTAGATTGCTTGCAACATTAATTAAGTGCC